>UYYA01000140.1:0-104300 GCA_900624975.1 Angiostrongylus costaricensis | reverse complement strand
AGCAGCAGCATGCAATTACCAGTCTAGCATCGTATCGCACTTAGATCGAACGATTAGTTCGATTAATTGAATATTCAACATGCACTACATTTTTGAGATGACTATAACTATGTAATGAGAGACTATGTAATGTTGATCATCATCAGCTAACTGAAGATCCTGATAGGTGTTCGTATGTAGGTAATGATCTCTATTTTGCAGGTCAACTGGACAACTATGATTTCTCCACTTTTTCTTCTACCTAAACTCTATTTCTGTCCTTTTTATCGCTTGCGCTTTCCACGAGCTCTTGACTTTTTTGTGAAGCAATCGGATACTTCCGTTCGTGCTTCTTCTTAAGGAAATCTTCGACCATCATTTGAAAATCACAGTCATGACGCTAGAGAAGCCAAATGTGAAATTTTATAGAGAAATTAAGCAAAAAAATCGAATTTTATCAATGATGGAGTTTGATTAATATTTTTTTCAGGACAATGCGTGTAGATGACTAGATGTGTTACGAAATACGCACGTAGTCTATGGTTCTATGCGGCGTCACAGGATAAATAAAGTCCTCACTTCTTTGTTGCTGACAAGTTTCAACAGGCCGTTCTATGTGGAGAGAAATATTCACTTTATGCATCAGTGGACCCCTACGAGTCGTTGGATGAGCCAAATATGCTTTCAGTCACCTCCACGATGATGGATTAAATACATACCGCTCTCCTCGGAAACTGATCGGCACTGGAAGCTTTATGTTTTATCGTCATGTTTACAGTATGACGTTAATATCTTTCTGCGAAACACCTTAATGGTATACATGATATGCTTTAAAGAATGAGACGATGCTTGTTTTCTTGCACTTGTGCAAGCGTTTATTGCTGAACCAAAACGACAGACGCCATGATTCATTCCTTTGCTGGCAAAGGTATCCGATTTTGCATGATTTCTTCGACAAACACTGTCATGTGGGCCAAGAATAAAAGCATACGATGTCATAACTTTGCCGTAACTTTAGTTCGATACCATTATTTGGTATTGTTAGCAAAAGTCATAGTTACACAAAATTGAAACGTTTTCAATGTCTCCTATTTGCATAAAGTTACAACATTCACATAGTTATAGGTATAAAAAGCGCCATCACTATCCATAATGTTTAAAAAAATGTTCTTAGCGACATTACTGTTAACCGTCATTAAAACTACATATGCTTGTAGTCCGGGTAAGTCAACTAAACTGAACACCAATTAGTAGTAATAGTACAATTAGTAGTTACTAATTCATTTGTCCAGTATGTTTGCAGGACCTGATGCTACTATTGTAACGAAACCGACATTCAAGTTCTCGTTCTATCCTCCCATTCAATGGACTTACTATACTGTAAATATAACGCAGTAGGTAATCACAACAGATACGGATGATTTTGTTTTAAATAAACATTAAGCCTCCTCCACCAGCTGGAATACAACCCGAACAGGCTGCAGTGTATCCGGAACAGCAAGCTTCACTGAATGATGCGCACAGAGTGATGAAAAATGATATAGATGCAGCTGTATGTTAGTTTTGCGTATTTTTTAAAAGCGTTCTTGATCAGAGTTTGATCAATTTCAGATCTTAAAATCACTCAACAAAATTGGAGTGGTAGCACGAGGTACAACTTGGCAAACAAGCGGTTATACTCCTCAGAACTGCCTTATTCGTACGAATAATGGCCAACAGGTGGTTTAGTAAATGATTTTCACTAGTAGGACTCATTGCATAGGTCACCAATCACCAGTTTTCAGGGCTGGAGAGCTGTAGGCACTTGTGTACCACAAATCGGAGCAGTAACAACAATCCGTACCGTCGTCGACTCCGATACTGGCACAGATAACGCAAAGGTATGACCGTTACATTTCCATTATCTACATAATGATCCAAAATCAAATTCCTTCCCATAAATCGCAATTCAGAATGGTTTGCTTCGCGTCACTACTCCTCTACTTGTAACACGCTCTCAGTGGAAGTACCTTGCTTCCGAAGTTTATAACCAACTCAGTGTATACTCTAAAGTCTATTTCACATCTCCGATTGAACTTCAATAAAATACAGGAGTCACTCTAATTTTCAATGTATTGAAGTGAAAAGACTCAATACTATCCCAAATAAGATTGAAAGTTCTACCTATATCTATTCAGGGAAAAAGTGATACCGCTAAACTGTTGGATTTGTGAAGTGAACTTAGTTCATAGACAGCCTGAGCAAATCAACTTCATTTCAACACAGCAGCATTCTGTTGGCACCAAATGTGTATGAGCTTCTTAACAACAGAATCAATATTCATGGAAAATCAAGATGCACACCGAACTAAAGCAATTGCTAAGAAAATATAGATAGCGAAAAAAAATATGAAAACGTGCGAATGTGAGGACCTGTATAGAGAAAATCGCTACATAGAGGAATAAAATAAATGAATGGAAACAAACTTAGCAAAAACAACCACCTCCAAACACGCTTATTTTGAAAGTCGTCCCATACATGGACTAAGCGTCAGTGTTAACCCGATCGGTAGTGGACGAGTTTAAGCTCAAGCGACATATCAGACACTGCGTTTATCAGACACATCCCTCCTACCAGAAAAGTAATATAATAGTTACAAAAGGAGATTTACAGCATGTGGTTAGAATTAGTCGAGCTATTTTAATAACAAGTCCTGATGGAAAAATGTAATAACAAAATCCGTTGTGATCTGCGCAGACTAGCAACCAACAAGTTATAAATTTGTGTTAAGGTACACACACTTGTTAAGCCATAGTACAACCGAATAAAACAAAAAGACAAATAAACTGTATTCGGTGGGAATTAAGCACGTACACCCGAACTCCAGAAATTCGCACCGAGTGCTAGTTCATTACTTTGATGAGTTAATGGCTACATAGTGGGCATGTTTTTGGTTAAAGCATCCTGAGGTTAACAATCCCTTGAAAACCTTCTGAAGAATGGTAAGAGAGGGAAAAATCGAATTGTACTATCCAGCGTTAAGTCGTTGGCAAGTCACATCTGGATTTGGTGTCCACATCTTTTTTTCAACTTCAGATAATACTTCCGAAAGCTCCGATTCAGTCCATTGTGGCTCTTCCATCAAGAAAACCTTTAAACATACATAAAAAAGAGGGCCTCTCCGAAAATCGAATGATTGCTTCACTTCGAAATTCTTCACATATAGCGCACTGAGATAATGTAACTCACAAAATTGAATGAATTATTAGAGACTATTTCAGCAGTGCACTTTTTCCCAACGCCCTCATAAAAAAACTCCGTAATCTAATGAAATGTGTTTTACAAAATTCACTATGGTACTAACTTCCGGTCCACCGCCATAGATCGTCCGCAAAAACATATATAATTCTCGCTCAATACGCATAAAGTTTGAGCGCGGCTTCAACCGTTCGGTGCCATCTACTGCTTTACAAAGTAGCACGGTATTGTCGATAGGTCCAGGTGGTTCTAAAATTATGAGTATCATTTGGAATAAGATGTACTGATTTAAAATCGAAGAAAAAAAACTCTAGCATGACGTAGACGAAACTAGAAAACACACCGCTACAAGGATGATTGATAAACTTCTCCCATGACATAAACCAAGCCCTGCTTATAACCGAAGGAGGTAGGTGACTTGAATATAGTGATTCTACGGAGCCAGAGCATAATGTAGAGCGAATCTTGTAACAGAAGAGTCAGCAAAGGAAAAAAAAAGTCATAGCTTAAACTGTGTTAAAAGTATTACTCACTGCGTCTTCAAGCTGCCGGAATCTTAGTTGTTCTACGGCCCTCTTTTCTTGTAGCCAACGCCAGTATTTGTCACAAACCAAGCAATAATGTAATGCGTTGACTGCAGGACCTCCTCCAAATCTGCAAAAAAGCAACACGCATATATATATTTAAAGATGTTCGCCCACAATGTAGTACTATTGACAAATTCTTTGACAGAAAATTGCAGCTCACTTACTGATTATATACAAAGCTCACTTATTAAGCAGATAGTATCCAAGATCGGCAGGGACAGGTGTACAAAGTCTGGACAGATAATCAACTCGACGAGGTAGAAGATGACCATGCCGGCACAGAAACGAATAGTTCGTTACTGGTCCCGGATCAGAAAATGTACTTAGTTTCAAAAGCCATTCGGAAGAAATATATAGTTGTGACTTTGAGTGAACCTGTAAACGTACCGTAAGGCGAAATTGTCTACGATTTAGACAACAAACTACACTGGAGACACCAGTTGCCAGAATAACAAAGTTAGGTCTGGCGGATCATATAAAGATTCAATTTACGATTACTATGATACTAGAACGCAGATGATTCATGACATTTCTGAAGGGTAAGGGACCCTCCACTATACATCGTAGTTCCACACCCAGTAACATACATCAAGTACAATAATGCCATATAGCATTACGTGAGTCTACTCATATATGTCCATAAATAATTACCCATTTAAATTATAGATATATACTTTCCCACTCATAGTTAACCTTTTCAACTACAAAAAACCAGTAGAATCTACGAAGCTTCGCCAATAATGCAAAATTTTCTTGTTCAAAAACGAAGGGTTTCGAAATTTGTGATGGCCAAAAGAGATTTTCTTCGATTTCCTTCATTAAAGTCAATATCTAAAACAGCAAAGCAACTGAGCAAAGATCCAAAGTCTGCACTAAAATATTTGAATTTCGTTCTTGAGCTAGCGGTTTTAAACAAGGCACAAGGATGTTTTATGAGGATTGTGTAGACTCTCAGAGAGACAAAGCAGCGCCTTTCTAGCAGGCTGCTGAATTCAAAACTCCTAAACTACTCAACCTGTACAGCAGCTTCCCACAGTTATAGAAAAACCAATACAGGCTTAATGTGTTAAAATTAGAGCGCTAAACTATAAATTACTTTTAGGGACGTAAATGTTCATTAGCTTGAGTGTATTAAACAGTCAAGTACTTGTTGAAGTGGAAAAACATAACTGCGTAATCATACTTGCGTTTACCTTAACAGTCTCCTCAGCATATAGCATCTCCATAGTTCTACGCCGAGCAGCTTCAATAAGTACAGATGGTCTCTTCTGATAGAAAAGAACATATGCTTCTTTCGCGAGGACATGAGCAGAGTCCAGCTTTGTTAACATGTTATCGTCGTATTCGTACCTCGACAATCTCATAAAAACCAGAAGATACGATAAATGACAGATAATCTATAGACTAACCAATTCCCGTCAATTTCGTTGCGGCAATATGCCAAATAATGTCCACTATCTGCTCCGCCTCCTTGATGAGTGATAAAACCACAAAGATCATAAAGTGGCACCTTCTCTGAGGTTACCGAGAAATTCGACAAGTCCAGATCAACTAATGGAAATGATACTCGGGTGGATATCTAAAAATAATAACGGTTTAAGGTAGAGAGGAAATCTTTATTCACTAAGATGTAAAAATCCGATATGCAATTAGAATACTATGCTTACCTTTGAGCTGCAATAGGAATCGTGTCGAAATCTTTTAATGTGTACACACAACACTTCAGGAAGACGGCTGATGCGACAGATTTTCACACCGTTTCTGAGCCTATGAGCATATGGACAGAAATGAGTATGAGAACTGGTTTAAAACCTAACACCAACTACGAAGCAGTTGAAAACGATTGTCTGATGTACTGCCCTCAACTTTCTTTTCGATTGAAATATACCGTAGCACATTCTTTGACAGCTATGGAGAAGGGGAAACGAAAATAGATAAAAACAAGGTGCAAAAGGTAAAGAGAAATCCAGAGATGAAGACCATTTAACGGAGAATGTTACAGAAATGTTTGTGAAGGGATTAAAAACGCAACTCCTCGGTAAAGTCAAAATAAGCTAGTGGCTCAAAATTCTCAAAACTTCTACCATGACTAGAAAATTCCCACTTCTTACATCTGTCGCATGAATACATGTCGTCCCCAACAAGGCGATCAGGTGAGAAGAAAGCAGAAAAACAATCCTCAAGTGAAACGGACGGTGTCATAAATATACCACTTAGCGATCGAAGCCAAGAAAACCATGGCTGAAAAGCACCAATGTAAAAAAGGAAAACAGAAGAGCTGTATGCAACATCTAAGTACGTCTGTAACTCATATTGAACAACAAAGTCTCCTCTGCCACTAGTACTTTAAAACCAACTTTGTAGCACTGACCTGGTGTAACTGTTCGCTATCTTCTAAAGTCGTGAAATTTCTAAGTGATCCCCAGCAAGACCAAACTCCAAACTCCCTACTAGTCAATTTTTCATAAAGCTTGTATTCAAAGCTAACTGCTACTACACTTTTTAGATAGTTCTACACAAGATCGTCTTGAATCATTTTCATGCCTTAAAAAAGTAAACAGAGAAGAGCATTTCGGGTACTGCTCTATATTAAGTTGGAAAACAGTAAGAAGTGATAAACAAAGACGAGTATAATATTGTCTTATAACTCAAAAGCTCCACTCCCATCCGTCCTTTTTCACGGAAGGTAAAACTTACAGGCAGGTGCAAATAGCCTCCTGCAATGAGGGCGTAATTCCCTAGATGTCGACGCATCTTTGTGATACCGGCCAAAAATCTAGTAGTTTCATCATACAAATAGCTAATCAAAATGTCCTTCAATAGAATAATTTCTTCTTGCGGTTAATGAACAAATGAATCTAGCAAACCCTATAGCCTTCACTGGACTCGCTCCCTATTCCGTCTCCACTTTCCGAATCTCCGCTACTGCATTGCCGAATTCGCGACAAATGCTCTGCCGATGGGATGGGAAGAGACAAGTCCTGAAAGGGACAGCAGTATGCACTCTATATGCTTATCGATATAAATCAACCACAGATTTCGTGTTTCTACAAATCAAAGTTGAAGTTGAAATGAAATCCAAAGCGGAACAGATCAACTAAATCAATTCAAGTCGCGTGATCGAATACTTGGAAAGTCTCCGTTGTTATTGACACATTTCTACATGTAAGACAAGTAACACAGCTTTCTATGGTCCCGTCGAAAACGTCAGTTACTATCGACCGCCAACGTAACGGGAGACTGAATGCCTTTGCTGCTGGAAAAAAAATTCAAGGTTAATTGTAGATGTATAGATATACTTGCTCATAATGGAAAAACTTACACTTTTCAGAATGAGTGGAAGCACTTGCACGAGAACCTGTTGAAGTACACGTTGTGTCGCCATCAGAACTCCACCCACTATCTGCAGTCTCAAACCTAAATTTGAAAACTCATAAATTAGACGGAACAACCAAGACAGAGCGCTCGAGGGATTAAAGGAAGGGAGGGTGATAGCATTCCATTGTGAAACAGGTGTTATACCAAATAATCCATTCAAAAAGCTTAACATTAAAAACGCGAAGATGAGATGTCAGACCCATGGTAACCCTCACTTGGGATTTAGTCATGAAAAAAAATTCACTACAATCGTAATTTACACAGAGAAAAAAACTGCTCTGACTTAACGTAATTCCAATCACTAAAAGAACAGTGACCGTTTTCTGACCGTAGTTGAAATATTTTCAAGCCGACTATGACTAACTGATCACTTCCATTAGAGCTCGTAGAGTTCTGCCTTTCTAGATCTCTTGGTGTAAGCACAGAATAATCTTCATAGTCATAAACCGGTTGAGCAAGCTCGCTGGAAATCGCCTCAATTTTTTGTCGGTACTCGCAAGAAATCAAACGAACCACTGCACCTGTGAAGCAATTCCAAAAGGCAGCGAATTAGCTCTTGAGCATCCTGTTGAATCCATCCACGAAACTGAGGATAACTGTCACGAACTCGCTCAAAAATCATATTAGCATTACGCAAAATTTAGGTCAAATTGGACATCAGCGCTTAGGGGTAAAATGAATATTAAAGCTATATAATCAAATGATTTATAAAGAGTAGAAAAAAGGAAACTTAAGAAACCTACAGCTAGCAACGCCTTGGGAAAGACAGCTGGCTCACGTTTAGCGCTCCACAGCTTTTGGATTAACTGTACCATCGTGTGAGCCACAAGCGGTTCATGAGTAGCATACGGACGTAGATCTTCCTAAGTCAAAATTTCTCTATTGACTACCAGGTTATTTTCTAAAATATGCAGTATGTAAATATTGAGTGTCCAGTAAAGACTGGAAATATGATAAGCGTGGAAACAGGCGTAACAAAATCTTTCTTGGATCCAAGTAATCGATTTACTATGGACTCAGAAAAGGCAGGTTATAAACAGATTTTAACCATTCTGTGCCATAATTGCACATGTACATCATTAATGAAGGAAGTATGATGAAAAGAACTTAGAGGTCAAGTAGTTAATAACAAAAGCAAATGTAAGGAAGGAGAACATATCGTCAAAGCAGAGTTCTGTAAACGAGTGGCATATTCTACATGTCTTCTAACACTGGTTTTCCAACAAGTCAGCAATTCATTACAACCTGCGAAGACACAGTTTGTAACTATTGTCACATAATCTTACTTCGATATTAGGACGGCTCGTCCTCACTGGTTGTGCGGGCGTCAGCACAATCTCCACATTTCGGAACCTTGATAGTTTAGCCATTGTTTTCCTGGAGCCCCGAGCCCAGCCGGCCCATAGTCTGTCCCAGGTCGTCACCACCACAGGCAGTCGTCACCCTTGTGGATCAGAAGATTTGCCACCATGCGAGTAGTTTGATACCAGCACGGTGTTAGGTCCTCGTATTGGTTTTCTCTTAGCTAGGGTTCCTGATGAAAACTCCGGACTCCTTCTCAGCTTGGGAAACCCTGTCTGGGGAAGAATCCTCTCGCTGTACATCGCACCCAAACGCCCAGGAAAACCACCTTTTCGACCCAACGGTACTTCCTGCCTTAACGTATGCGTCAGAATCCTGGTAGCTGCGTAAGCAGGATAAAAGATCGCTCAGCGTTATTGAACGCGAAGTCGAAAAGATGACGGCATGAGTATCCCTTATCACATAAGTAAGAGAAGGAATCCGAAACTCCGACCTGCGTCAACGACGAGAAATGAAAGATGCCGTTCTGTACGGTAAACAATCGAATATAAGGTGTGCCGAACAAGTAATGCGTGTGAACGACAACCGATGTACAAGAGCTGTTAGTGACTGGATTCCTCGGGACGTTAAACTCGCTGCTGGAAGACCACCGACCCAGTGGCCAGACTTCTTCGCGAGGAACCTAAATGAAAGGTATGATGTCCAACAAGTCTCTAGAGCGAGCAGAACCCAGTGGGCTACTCTTGCACGCGATAGGAAAAAATGGAAAATTTACTGGCGCCCGCTCGAGTCACTCGACGACCACCGGGACTGCAGGTGATACAGGTGAACCAGGGTCTTTCCTCATCCTTATAAGAACTTCTGCTGCTGGTCTCCAAAAATAAGTGGAGCATGTACAACGAATGAAACGGTGAGTTTTTGAGAGAACCTTACTATGCGAATGGAATTCAGATACCGAGCTTCTTCTGCTTGGACAACGAAAATGCTTTGTTCGCTAGATTACATGCTAATTTGCCATTTCCAGACTCATGTACATCGTGTCTACCAGAAACAGTTACCGGTCTATGTGAATACGGAAAGAACTTCCGTAGTTTTGGCCACAGTTCTGCTTATGCTGCTGCGAATTTCCCGCTGTTATGTCAATCTTGTTTCGATCAGATAAGTCAAACTCTTCTAATGGCCGTGTGAATGATATGATATCTGCTGTTTTCAATTTGATACCTCGAAACATCTTCTCACTGTGGTGATACAATGGAATCGTAAGAAAAAGATGGAAAACAGTGGTATTTATGCCACTTCTTGACCTAGTTATTTTTAAACTCAACCAGATATACCATGCTTACTTAGGTAATTCCATGACCCCTCTTCACTGGTTGTGTGGTCCACAGCATAATTCCATTTCCGATATTTGCTCGTTCGGCAATTATGGATCCTTATGTTCCCGAGGTCAGCCTTGCCAAAGTCTGCCCCAGGTAGTCACTACCACAGACAGTCGCCGCCCTTGTGAATTATAGGGAAATTTTCCACCATGCGAATAGTCTCATACCAGGACAGTGGTGGTTCCTGGTACTAATTTATTCTTAGCTGGATTTCCTGATGGAAACGTCAGACTCCTTCTCAGCTTGGGAGACCCTGCTGAGAGATGAACCGCCGGCTATACATCGTTGCACGACACCCAGGAACACCTCCCAGCCGCGATGAAGCTGTAAAGCGTTGGGAGGACAGATATATCGCTTCATTCAATTAGCCTGTTCCGAGAAAACATGCGTTGTGACCGAAGTGAGAGCAGAACACAGCTTAAACCCGAACGTAATTTAAGATGATGCCTCGTTTTATTGATAAGCTTAAGCGACGTTGTTACAAAGTTTCATTACGGTTAATATTTCGGTAATTTTGCCTTTTTCAGAGTAATGCTATATTGATTAGAGGGCTCACACCTGTCTTTTTTTCTGCAATACTCGTCTTCGTAGCCGTCACAGCGAGACCGATCGGCTACATTAAAGGTTTTCCCAAATGAAGTTGCATTTGTGCCTTAAGGAGGACTCTAGCCACGCTAAGGTGAATTCAAATGACCTTGCATTTCTGCAGTACACAATACGGTCAGTCGTCGATTAGAAAGCAGAAGTGCTTCTTTTATGGCGATACTCAATCTTGTAGCAGTCGGATTAATATTAGCTTGCACATAGAAAAACATTTCCACCACCTTTCACTACCACCTTTCACTGAACCTCGCCGTGGATAATTAATGTCTCGCTTTAAGAGATGTTGAGTGACACGACGTCATTCGTGCTGTCTCCCACGCAATTAGATTTATCTCGGTGCGACAAATACAAAGTGCAACTTCGTGAAAAGAAAGAATTGCTTTAGACACTTAACTCGAATCACTATATCTGTGATGAAGCAAAACGGCAAAAACGTTAGCCATAATAAGGATTGTAACAACCACGTGTATGCTTATCAATAACGCGAGGTATTGAATGCGATATGCCGTGGTTCATAAAATGGTGCTACTACTCATATTCGGCAGGCTAATAATTAACATATTTTCATAGAGATTCCCCGTTTCTATAAGTAGCTGTAAGCAGCTCTATAAGAAAACTTTTACTACAATCTTCCTGATGGAAACGCCGGATTCCTTTCAGCTTAGGAGACCCTGCTGGAGGGATGAATCCCCGCTGTCCATCGCAGCCCAACACCCATGAACACCTTCTAGCCACGATGAGGCGGTAAACCGTTGGGAGGTGTACCATAATAATAACATAAAACATTGAGAAAGGTGAGTACATGCAAGAGTAATAATTTAACGTCTAGTCTATCAGTACCGCTGTCGATATTACACGATGTTCAGAAACTATCAAAGACGAAGTGCAACACACGAAGTATAAACGAACCTTGTCACGAAAATAGTCCGAAAATGGAGGACAGTTGGATAAAACTTGGATGGAAGCATTGAAATAGCAGGTATTACCCAAGTTGTACAAACCAGTTAGACCTGTAACTAACGACGTTACAAAAGTCAGAACGACTCCAACTCTTTACAACCGGATTTGAAGTAAACTAAGAGTTTGGACTAACTGAACATTTCAGATGGAAAACCTCAATTTTTTTTCAAAGTTTCGGAAGCGAACTAAGACGAAACTAATAAAAATGAGGTATAGGCTAATAAAATAGCAAGCCAGTAACTTCAAGAATAGGTCTAACAAGTTGAATAACAAACCAAAAATTAAACGCAAAATGAAACAAACTGATTTTGAAGAAACCTAACCTTTGGGAAAATCTAGATCGAAATCATTGTCCACATCCTTGACTAATGGTCGATTTATTACTGCAAAGCTTCCAATAGATCGTCCACGTGTTTGTGCAGCCTTCAAAAACACAACCATAAAGAAAAAAGGACTCAAGCTAGATAAAGCTAAAACTAGATTTATCTAAAATTACCATTATATGAAAACAATAAGTTTCAACGGATAGCGGTTGCCACGTTGAGCCCACTAAATAGTCTTAGTGGGCGACAGGTGCAAATGAAGTTCTCTATTTGCCCCTCAAGTTATTACATGATCAATTAGAGTTCACGTTGTAAAGGGTAAAATTATAAAACTCTAGCAGTTGGTTAATTACTGAATGGTGCTCCAAGCATTCGACTTCATGAAGCATCGTTAGAGGTGACTGAATGCATATTTAGCTTATACAATGACTAACTCGCGGTGGCCTATCGATGCATCGCGTTGCTTGTTGTGTTGTGTTGCTAACCTCCCAGAAATGTCTGGTCCTAATTTTCCGAGCCCGGAGAGATAGAAGGCATGGTGACCCTGTGGCAGGGGATCTAGCCCATGTGTATTGCAGGGCACTTCTACCCATTGCAATACACGCTCCTTTCGTTCAGGTTGTATTATTGAAAATATGCAGACAATGTGTGAAAACGAAACAGAATTTGTTTATGCTCTGTAGTAATAGGAAACACTACAAACCTGGCGATCATGTGCCAAATCTTTTTTGTTAGCTACTTTAGTAGACGCTGTGCTTGATGACTGCGCATTACAGCGTTCCAGTGGCATCAGTGCACGTCGTATCTAAAAAAACTGGCAGTAACAACTTGGCGAATAATTGCTGACCAAGCAATTTCCAGCAACAACTAAAGAGGCTTGCTTAGAGGAAAAAGTACGGAATGAAAGCATGTAGTGAATTTGTTGCCTTTCATGAACAAGTACTCCATGAAAAAATTATATTTTGAATGCTACTCTGTACGATGTAGCATACACAAGCGAAAAATATGGGAAGAATGACCCTACATAATAATAGGTATTCATGTATTCATCTCCGTTTACCTCATTTAATTCAACTACTTATTCAATTTACACAGCAGCTTTACATAAAATACTGTAAACTTCCAATATCTGTGAAAAATCCAATACGTACCACTTGAGAAACATTTAAGCGCTCGAAGGAAAACACAAACCTCAACATCCATAGGGGGAATATTCGAATCCTTGTAGATTTCGGCAGCACATTTCATGCAACACAACCGACTGTTCCGCAAATTACATAAAATACAGTGATTGGGATGGGCCTGGAATATGGGCTTTGCTACGAAGTACATAAAGTAGAGAAGATACTTATACCACCTCAAAATGAGCAGAAGCGTGGCGATTCTCTCCGCGGTGTGATCCGCACAATGTGGTTAATCTTTCTGCCTTTAGGCACTCCTCATGGAGACAGAACCACCGGGCCGTGACTTTGGAACCAACATTGGCACAAATGCAACATTGTAGCTGAAGAAAAATGAAAATATGTATACATAGATGTGTATATACGTATACATATATATATATATATATACATATATATATTATATATATATATATACATGCACGAACACGTAAATTTATATATACATGTGTACGCGTGTATATGTATATGTATACATATGCACGTATATACCACGAATACTTATGCTGTGATCATTTGCTAGAGATCGATCAAATTTGTTCATCATTGTAGGTTTCTCAGAATAGGATTTCAACGTGCATTTCTAAAGTGGCATATATTAGCTAAGAGTAAAATTTATCGAAATGTAAACCATCTTAGTACCCAAATTTTTGCCAATGAGGAACATGTTTATTTACACCAGCTGAGAAAAATGGGTCTCTGGAAGCGATGAAGTCATTGGAAGCATTTTCGACTTCGGCCTTTAGATCCTGAAGCACTGCTCGCACAGGAAGATTTCGAGATGCTTGAAGTGGTATTTGGTAGACAAGAAGTTCGGCGAGCACGGTGGATGTCAGAGTTTCGTAGCCCAGATCCTTCAATGTTGGAGCGTCGGTCTCGCAAAGTATGGCTATTCGCCCTTGTTGAGAACGATTAGTTACTTTCCAATGACCAATATCGGGTACAGACGTTGACATTTGTGGTGCAGTTTGTCAATTTCGTGGACCTACTTTGTCGCCATTTCGTTTCACACGGTTCAGGAAGCCGTGACGGATCAAACTAGAGGCAGACCACTAATCGGCTACTGTGACCCTTAGTGGTAATTTCGGATTTGAGAGTGCAGCACAGCTTCATCCCTGTCCAAGCACTGAGCCGATCGTTCCCGGTTATCGTGTAATAACAATTTCCCTTTCACGTCACAATATAGTCGAGGAACGAGTCGTTCTGGTAGCGCAAAAGAAGCTTTGATGAACCCTCGAAGTAGTGACTTCTTCGATTGTCATTCAATTCGAAGGGCATCCATTTGTCGACGTTTATTAGTTTTTTAATCTCCTGTAGAAAAACCAGATGTGATGCATTAACAAGGTTTTTCTGCATATTTTCGAAGTTGTGCGTGTATCCGTTTTCATCAAAGCCTTCAGTTTATCATTGTCAATAGCAAAAGGACGTTCGCGACCTTCCTCATCTTCAACGAAATCGTCGCGACGAAATTTTCCAAACCAAGGCCGCAGTGTGCTTTCGTTAGCATCTCTTTGGCCCCACACCCCATAAATGTTTGGAGCCATTAGCGATGCACTACGTCCGACTTAGAATTCGTAACGGTGAATTTGTCTAAAATGCTGTTTTGATAACTTAGTTCATGAGCTGCTGCAAAATTTGCCAGAAACACAAATCATGCTATAATTCAACTAGAGAGAAGCAAAGCGCACAAACCACGCTTTGGATTGTTATACAGCAATAAAGAATTAGCGAAGAAATAATTGGTAATACATTTTCAAGAAAAATCACAAGTCCTGCATTAATTTCCGATCAACGCAAAGTATTTGTGCACATAATATCCTTATTACAAACAGGGTCGTGAACAAGCAACAAAAAAGAAAACTTTTCCTTCGATTACAGGATCAGCAAAATTTTATCTTTGACGTGTGGCGGTAAACGTGCCAGGGATTTCGCGGACCGTCATATAGGTGATCGCCATGCCATGTGATTCACACTAAAGTTGCCATCTTGCAACTACGTTGCTGCCAAGAAAGCAGAGACTCTACCATTACTCTCTTCCGCGGTTCCAGATGGAAGTCAATTTGTCTCGAACTTGTTCTCAGATTGGAAATCTGTGTTAGGGGATGGACCGAAGCTCCACATCGCAGTTCGACACCCAGAAGCACTCCTTAACTACGACGAACTTCTGGACTGTTGATGGGTTACATCTTTATAAACGAAGAGAATTGGGTGCTTCGAACTAAAGGTTGTCGCGATTATGTTATGAATAAAATAACAAGTTCATGATGAATTAAACATTTCAGTCAACTTTTCTCTGTACATCAAGACACTTAAAATAAAATACGTAAACTGTTAAGAAAAGTAGACGTATATCCAATTGCAAAGACATTAGGAAATTACTTGCACAGCAGAATGTACTTGCTCTCGGGTTAATTTTCCAACGGAGTCGAGATGAGTGCAATGACTTACGTGGTCCTAAAATAACAATGATATATTAATATGGATAGATTTACCAAAGCATTCAATAAAAGAGCAATAAGAACATTCGTACCACACGTGGCATTACTGGAATCACACGAGTTGGCTTGAATGCAAAAGCCGAATCCTCATCATCCAAGAAAGCCTATAAGAAGCAAATATGATAAATCATCCACCAAAAACTACTGATTTAAACTTTATCGCATATTGAGCTACACGCTCCCGAACGAGTACTGGACGTAAACCGAGAAAGAAAATACTAAACGCCTCGCATGAAGAAAACAGAAACAGTGCAGAGAAAAAGTGCAGTCATAAACATTTCCTACCTCAACGGCCACAGCATATGTGTAGAAGATACTAAAAAAATGCACTGAATAATCGTTACGGATCTCCCCTATACAAGGAACATCGGGTTGGTTAGTCAGGATGCGACATGGAACGCATTCAGGTGATTGATATGGTGTTAAGCGATGAACGAAGGCGACCTTGTAATTGTTCTGAGATAAAGATAGATTTCGCTGGTAAGGTCCTCATTTCTACAGCGCCCGACTTACTTCTACCTTCTCAATATACGTAGAGATTTACGTGAACACGCGAAATTTGCTTAAATGCGTATGCCTACCTTTGCGGATTGTGTTCTGCACGTCGAACTGGTCAAGAGCCTATTATCCAGTGCCTGCCGACTATGCAGGAGACACTCGAGGTCGTCTCCAGCAAAAAATCGTGTTTCCATGGGAATAGCATAAAACCGTAACCATAATTACATTCAGCCTGACATGGAACTTATGCATACCTAATTGAAGCACTCGGCCACTACCTGGATTATAGTTGATGCATAAAAAAGGATAGATGATAAAGCTCTCGGCGTTGATCAATTCCTGAGGGATGCGCTATGCATTCGACTTCATTAAGCATCGTTGGAGGTCTTTGAATGTATATGTGGCCTTGACAATGACTCTCGGTGGCCTACCTACATATCGAGCCAGTGTTGCTATCCTCCCAGACAAGTTTGCTACCAAATTGCCGACCCCGGAGGGATGGAGGGTTTGGTGGGCTGTGGAGTTGGCAATCGATCCCATGTGCATTGCAGGTCGCCTCCGACCACTGCGCCACACGCGCTCTTCACAGACGGTGCATAGGAATGGAAAATTAGATGGAAAAGTAGATAGTATTAACCCCGTTAGTATTCATATTAGGAAATTCTGAAATTGAACAGACAATGAAACGTCCACCCCTCGTGCGTGAGCTGAAACGAGTTGATCTTAAATGATAATGAAGATGAGAAAACAGCTGCTCAAATCTTCCTCGAGCTCAGAATGCTTGACTGATTTTCATGTCGTGCACTCTTCCGTAGAAAAAAGTAAAGGTATTTACTAGTTCAATAGGAATAAGCTTTTAAGTATTAGCATTCTGATTACTGCATTGCTGATTAGCATGTTACACAAGTGACGAATTCTTTAAACAGTTTCATAATTACATATTTACTTGCCTTTTTGACTATATGTATAGATGCCATTATGTGAAATAAATAAAGAATAAAGCTCTCTGCATTGATCAGTACCTGAGGGATGTGATATGCATTCGACTTCGTTAAGAGTCATTGGAGGTCACTGAATGCATATCTGGCCCTTACAATGACTAGTGGTGGCCTACCAATCTATTGAACCAATGCTGCTATTCTCGCACAAAAATCTGGAGGGATGCGAGCTTTGGTGAATCACCGACGCAGGGATCGATACCTAGTGTGTGTCGCAGGGCGCCTTCAACCACTGCGCCATATTCGCCCTTTGTCATCATGCAGATTTAGAAAATACTTTAATTTAAAGAACAAAATACAGGAAATAACATTCTGATAAGGATTGAATATGAAACTCCACAAAAGAGAAAACTGGTAAGTCCAGGAGAAATACTCACTACAGATTCGCCGGAAAACCCACATTATTTTCAAAAATCATACACGATCCACATCGAGAAATGCAGTGTTCGAGCTCAGATTATTCTCTGGATATTTGGTATTTGGTGCATTTGTTCGCTCACTTCGTTTTCTTCCCACTGTGAACTTTAAGTTTACGAAAAGAGTGGACGAGTAAAGGAAAAGAAATTCTAAGGATCATCCTCCTCATTCTCATAACAGGAATGCACATAAAAAGAAGAAAAGGCTTTCAGATAACATTTTAATATTAGTCAGAGCAGCTATAAGCGATTTAAGCAATAGAAGCGAGAACAGTCACAATGAAAATCTCTAATAATACAAAATTTGAAAACACAGTACTTATATTTCGAAACCGACTTTCCTTGAACCTCGGTATCACTAATCAATGTGTATCCTTTCTTTGATGAGCTTACACGAGGTTGATAATTATATTTATTTATTTTCGGCTAACGTTTCGACGTCTTCGTCTTCCTCAGAGCTGATGATCCGAGTCGATAGTCCATGCTTGTTGTTCGTCTCGACGTTGCAGCTTCGCCTTCGTGTTGAGTCAGGTCTTCCTCAGTGAGCCATCTTCTCGAATGATTCGAGGCGAAGCTGCAACGTCGAGACGAACAACAAGCATGGACTATCGACACGGATCATCGGCTCTGAGGAAGACGAAGAAGTCGAAACGTTAGCCGAAAATAAATAAATATAATTATCAACCTCGTGTAAGCTCATCAAAGAAAGAATACATAGTACTTAGTCACTCTGATACTAGGATGGCCCATCTTCACTAATTGTGCGGTCCCCAGCGTAATTTCTATATTTTTTGGAATTTCGATGGTTTAGCCGTTGTGGTTCGCTGGTGTACCAAGATCAGTCAGGTTAAAATCTGCTCCACGTCGTCACCAGCACAGGTAGTTGTCGGGCTTGTGCAACAGAGGGAAATTTGTCACCATGCGAGTAGTTTGAAACCAAGACAGTGGTAGATCCCGGCACTGGTTTATTCTTAGTTGGACTTCCTGATGGAAACGCCGGACTCCTTCTCAGCTTGAGAAACTCAGCTGGGGTGTAAGCTGAAACCCCCAGCTGCACATCACAGCCCGACACCCAAAAACACCTTCCAGTCACGATGAGATGGTAAACCATTGGGAAGATATGTATAGTACAATGTACTAAATACCCCGATTACCAAGTTAATCACTCTAGTAACCGCAAAAATGAACGCGACGATTCGTCGTGCTAATGTTCAGACCCACTCGTCTTCTGAAAGGACATATCTACGTCTGCGATAGGGATCAAGAGAGAATTTTCAACAAGTAACGTTAAGTCAGTGAATAGATAGCAACTACCAGCAAATGGAAACATATGCTGCCAAAACGTGAACCTCAGAAATCTATGTGTAGCTGAAAACAAATGAAGAATACAAGGCAAAAGGTGATTCGTTCACTCTGAACTCACTACTATTCGATTGCCAAAGGCGTTTTTCGCTACTGACAAGCTCTTCTAAGAAATTCTAGTTATCGTAATCCGGAGTATACAAGTTATCCACTAAAACTCGTTGGAACCAACGAGGAAGGCAAGCACGTGAACAGTGTTTTATGTGTTATCGCTTGTGTGTTGGCACTAGCACTGCCTTAATTCTCAACAGCGCTCAAATTTAGCGACGAAGCGCGCTTGCAAACACAGTACTGCAAAATAAGGGCCGCTTTCCGACCGTTATAATAGTTTCTTTTCGTCGATTTATGATAAATTTTCGTATTGAAGTAGGAATGCGTTGTGAAGAAAGCAAGTGGATAATATTTCACTGTGTTTTATATTAGTTCCAGAATTAAACTATGACTAGAAGCTTAGCTTAAAGCTTCTATGAATATTCATTACACTATTACATACATATTAGATAAACCACATTACTACACCTCCCCCTCTCTGTCGTTGTTTAAAGTCCGCCTCAAAATTAATCTGTTCTTCCTTTGTTTATGCCACATTTTCCTTCGTTTGCCCCGGAATACTGCTATGCTTCAGTGCCTGTTGTTCATATTTCTGCCATAGAATATAAAAGACCAGCAAAAATCACATGGTCTGTTCATTAGCAATGAAATGAACCTAGTGTTGAATGGTGCAGCCTCCAAAACGAATGTCTCCGTATAAGTCTGGCGCTCTTATAAAGAAGTATTTTTATGAACTTCCCATTCACATAAATCGAAAAAGGCGATTTCACCGTAAAAACATTCAACTTACTTAATAATACCGCCCATAACATAACGTAACACTTAAATATTGTACTATAACATTACGAAAGTTACACTCACCTAGAAATGCCCGCTACGGATCGTAATGCGACCGCGTCTCCACCGACCGTTCTCGGGACGTATCCGCATGCGTCCACGGCTAAATAGGCTCTGTTCTGGCGTATTTCATTGTACTTCTTCTCATTATGCCATAATAATTAATGCAAATATAACCACTAATTGACCAGTATAACCGCCGTTGAGTGATAATTAGGGTTCAGACAAACAGCATTATCTCGACATAGGTGGGTCCTGTATGGAATAATGATCTGGCGTCCTTTAAACTGTTTGGAATCCTAAAGCTTCCACGTGTGCTACGGCATTTTCTAACGTTTACCTTTACTGTTTTCGTAGAGATCTGGTTCGTGTTAAAGTCCATTCTATGCCAATGTCGGATGTAATATGTACCCTGATTGCCAAGAGAATTAATGTGCTGTGCTGAGTTTCTCGTTCCAAATTTGCGAAATAACTGTAAATGTAATGCTTTTATCCTGTTCGTCAGTCCTAAACATTAAAAGTTTACATTTAGGTAAGAATGTCTGCAGATCTTACGTGGCAAATCATTCGCAAGAATTCCTGTTTCCTCCGTCGTCAGAAAGGCATCAAGAAGCATTTTTCTGTTGAGCCGTTCAACCTTCGTGGCATCAACAGCCGTCGATACAATGGTCTCATCAGCAAGCGGGCTATGGATCTGAAGCCCTTTAAGGAAGGCCCTGGTGTCACAGTGAGACTGAAGATTCCAAGTACGTTTTTTTTAAGATTTTCTCCGTTATCAACATATTAACAACTGCAAACAGCTAGACTTTTCGTGATTTACTTCGTAAATAACGAAAATGAGTTTTGCGGATCGTCCTCTTTCCCACCGGTTTAACATGGAGAGTGTAATGGAGAACACAAGCTTAATTGCTTAGTTGTCAGTTGATGCGTTTCGTGCGACCTCATCGCTCAGAGTGCAATTTCTTTTCGTGCTCACTACTCCTACTACCTGTCTCTACATTTTTTCCATGCATAGTTCACTCTGCATTAAGTGTTTGTTTGGTGTGGTACGTACCAGAGAATCAGGACACGAGTCAGTTACACCAAGCATTTGAGACGCTTGTTACCGAAAGCTAACTGGTCGATCTTCCTTTCCACTGGATTGTCTGCGTGAATTTGCTGCAAGACCGTTTGTTTATTCTCGGAGGACTGGCGCCATCTTTTGCAGTAGAAGTCTAATTGGGCAACATTTCGAGTTCCATGATCTTCCTAATCATGAAGTGAATCTTGACAGATGTAAAAATCCGTAGTATCTTCTGTATCGCGCTGAAACTACTCAGTGTATGCTTTGCCTTAGCAATACGAGAAGCATGACAGTTTTCGTACGACGGTTTACATTTTTACTGGATTTTGCCAGTACGTACCCAAGGATGACCCACTATGTAGTGATATGAATAGATGATATGATAGAGAAGTGCGTAAACCTAACGGGTTGCATCCTAGTAGAAGGTCTCATTTTTTTGAGTAGTGTTCGAGCAGCCTCCCTATGCTCTTGGTAGCTAGCATGTGTGCAACTTGACATGGTGCATGCATTTGCTTATACACAAGAACGCATACGATTTATTTATGAGTATGATGATGTATGCAGTATGTAATTAGTCCGCACGATCAACGCAGGAAGACGTCTATCCATCTTCGTCGCGGAGAAGGTCGTTTTTTTTGCATATAACCATCCACTCAGCACCCTATAATCCTGTTTGAGATTTCTTCAGTGAGCAAAATATGGATAGTTTTTTAAATTTTTACAGATTTCATATTTTTATGCCCATATACAAGTATAGGTTCTTTAGCGCATTTTTTAATGTAATGGTATCGTGCAATAAGCATGTGATCTTTCGTTTAATCGCGTTCCCCGAGCTCACCCAAGCCTTCTATCCCTTCGGGCACGACAAATTGCTACCAAACTTCTCAGGGAGAATAGCAATACCGACTTGTATCGGTAGGCCACACGAAGTCATTGTATAGACCAGACATTCGATCACCTCAAACGATCTCTTAGGAAGCTGAGTACGTGACTCCCCAACAGGGCCTGATTAACGTCGAGAGGTTTTCCTCTCATCCTTTTATGTTTCCTTTTCAGTACTGAAGCTCACCAATGATATTAACGTAGGTTTTGTGTTCTAATATGTTGGTCATCCACCACGCTTTTTTTCAAAATTAAGGGGACAAGTGCCATTGTTTCGAATCAAAGTCGTAATATCAATTTCATAGACGAATACGACGTATGCCATGATCAGTTCTTGCCTTAAATCATTTGCGATGGTTACTCACCCGATCCTGTGTGCAGAGAATAATCCGTTTAGTATAATGTGTACCCAAGCATATTGTGCTTTAATGGAGAAGACTTGCTGTTATTTAAGAAGAACCAGCTAGTTTTTTGAAGGTCTTTGTGACTAGGTTTGCCTTAACAGAAAGCGGTGTCGTGTAAACTCTTTCTGTGATATTTCGCGAGCTTTTTCAGCGACTCTGCTTATAACTTGATGGGTTATTTTGTCATTGTAAAATGTCCTGTCCGTTAAACTCGAATCCTATATCGTAACAGCTGAAGGCAAGTGACGGTATATAGTGCGATTAGTTATTTCTGTGAAGAAAAGACCGATTTTTAAACCGGAAGGTCTATTGGCAAGTGTGGAAATATGAAAAGCTAGTTGAATCCTAGACAGTTGGGTTGGAAGCAGATAACAGAACGGTTCCATAAATCAAATAGACAATAATGTCCTATAACATCTTGAAATAAAGTACATATATAGAATGGTGTAGATATATTGTCAGGTGTAGTCTCAGCTATCGAGAACCCTATGAGGCTCATAATTTTGACCATAACTCTGCGAATGGAAGGATATCCATGTTGTTTTACAGGTAAAGCAGCAAAGCCAGCTAAGAGCAAATGTGTCATTGCTTTGCGCAATCGCGAGAAATTATTGAGATCTGTGAAAGCCATCGCCAAAAGCCAGGGCTTGGGTCACCTTCACATGGTTTGTGTAACTTCCTTGACGTTCTTTAGTTTTCATTTCCAGACTTGTTTCTGAGTCCTCACAAGTATGTGAAGAAATAAATGGTGGTGTTAATTTTTCTTTGCAGCTCGCGCAACGACGTGCTTCTGCTATTTTTCGTTCACGTCTACCAAAATCGAAGAAGCATGTTAAGAAAATTGATGCCTAGACATTACCTTGTTGCTTCTTTTGTTTGAATAAAGTGTTCTTATCAAACTCATAGGTGGAGTTATTATAAACTCCACCATTGGATCGGTTTGAAGTTAGGGTTTGGACACCCTCATCTTCAATGTCGTAGAACCAATTTTGTTCCGAAATTTTTTGTTTGATGATCTAGTTTATGAAGGTTTACGCCTCCTAGGTCATGAGGGTGCTTGACTTGGATCTGCAGAGATCAGAAAACATGAGTTGCTTATAAGAACTAGGCGGAGCATAGAATGATGCTAGGAATTTTTCAACATCGTAGATCCTATTGAGTTAGATATATGCGCGGTTTCCTGTTATGTCCAACATTTCTTCGTGCGCCACGTAGCGAAACACCTACCATCGGTTATGTATCGTGTGTATGGCTTGCGTTTCGCTCTTTTTTATTTAACAATACCCTGGTTCGCTGTCGAGGGTCGCAGTTGGTCCTTCTGCAAATAAATTATTGGACAAGATCATGAAAATATCAGACATGTACTAGGTAACATGGCAAAGTGAGTCGGAGATAAACGGGAAAGGAAGCAGATGCTGTGAAGATGCAAACAGTCGCCCTGTTCTATAAGGGCATGGTTTTCGTAGGTGTCTCCATGCATTGAGGAATGCGCATCTATAACTAACGGTCGCGATTAGTGCTTATGCTTATGTTGTTGGTGTTGGTGTTGGTGTTGCAAGAGCGCCGACAAGAACTTTGGATTGAGTGGTTGTATGCCAGATCTCTGTTCGACATTACGAAAACAACTGTTGAGATAACTTCTCTTAAGAATATCGCATGCCCCCACCGTGGATCTCGAGGGTTTACTTCGGACTTTATACTTCGTACTGCTATTAAACTATACCTTTTCTGGCTGATGCCGACAATTCTGTTCGAAGCATTGCCGCATTTAAGGAGGCTTGCAATTTCCTCATGAAGACTTCTGGATGAAAAGATTGTTTTGGTGACGTGATGCACTTAGGGCACGTATCTCGACCGTTGTGTTAACAATGGCCTCGGTCCTTTCGAGAACTCTTCTGGAAGGTATCAAGAAGGTGAAAATGTTTGCAAATTTATTTCTTCGCTAAAAAAACTAGTAAACTTTCATATCGGACACAATAAGGGATTCGATCCTTCCAGTTGGTTGTGTCTGTATACGTACGCCGCAATTTTTGTGGGATTTCATCGATTTCGATCTCGCTGCTCTTCATTCCACTCATGCATCGAGCACTTAGCTTTTTCACGTTTTCGTTTTCTTTCAAATGATGGAATGTTGTTAACTTGTAATTGTTGAGTCCTTTCATAACCTCATGAATAGTTTTTTGAAAACGAGCTTCAGTTATCGGCTTCAGATGATAATATTCAACTGTTGTTTGACGTTCGTGTCTTTTTCCGTCATGAACGCTCACATCTATAGTTTGAAGCCTTAGAAACCATCTGTGCTTTGTACCTTCGAATCCGAGATTGAACAAATGACGCAAAGCGATTCGGTTTCCATTTCTTCTTATGCCAGATTTACAACGGTGAAAAATCGCTCATTGCAAATCTATTTTCAGAAAAATTACTGCATAGTGAACTGTTGAGGTAGAAATAAGCTCTAAAATGGTACGCAGTACCAACGTCAGCAATGAGTATTTGTTGTAAGATGTGCTGCCAACTTTTATGACCACAAAATTCGGCGTTACCTTTACATCATCCTAATATCGCCGAATACGTGATATCGTAAATCATTGAGTAAATTGAATGGGTCAAGGACTTTTGCTTATTCTATTTTATTTTTATTTTGTATTTATTCTATTTCGTGCCATATCATATCATATCATATTTTCATTTCTAATTCTTATTCACTCATTCATTTATTTATTTTATACTTCATTGTTTACCTGTTCTTCCATTTATCTTGCTTTTGTTGTTTTGTGTTTATCCCGTTTATATTTTATTCAGAGAAACAGTAGGTAACAGGTGGATAGGCTCGGTGGTAGTGATCTCGATTATCACGGGCACAGCGCTGGTTCGATTCCACTCCGGGTTCATCGAGACTCTCTCCCCTTAGGGGTTGAGAAATTGGTATCGGACTTGTCTAGGCAACATTTGATTTCTACATTCAAAATAGGAACGCTCTAGCCCGGCTAGCTCCGGACTCACAATGGGAATCGTTTTCACAAGCATTCTGTGACACTCAAGATGAAATGAAAATCCTTAAGCAGCAGCCGGTGCCACACTTAAAACTTGTATACATACTTTATTTTATTTTATACCATTTGTTTAAATTGACTTGTAAACTCCAATGTTCGTTACCGTCGCTCACCAGTGGTGTCCACTGGGTAAGAGACATGCTCAAGGTGCAAAATGGTACCACGCTTTTTACTTTATTCCTTTTATTTTTCTACGGTCTTTGCAGAAAACGCGTTCACGGGATGCTTACCGAGTTTTGTTGTGGACATGGAACTATTACCAAAACTAGACAATCTAATGCTACTGGTAAAGGTTATAGATACGGTATTATACTTTCGCAACGAATCATTCTGACTAGCTACAAAGTGCTGATTGGGCCTTCTGATGTAACCTATCAGTACACTTTACAAGTTACCATTCGATATCCGAAGATCTCCTCTGGAACATGAGAACGCGAGCTCACGACGTAAGTAGCTTCTTGGTTTCGTTTGTTCCGAAATGTGATTGATTTCGAGACCTCTAATATACGAAAGTTACTGAGTCTTGTTCGTTTTTGAAGGTATCGAAGCAGTGATTCACACATATTTGTGATAGTATGCGCACATTTTTATGCAAATACATCGTTTTTGTGTTTGACATCCTATCTGCAATGCAAAATCAATACCAGAATCTACCACCATCCTGGTATCAAACTAGTCGTATGGTAGCAAATCTCTCTCTGATCCAAGAAGGCGGTAACTGCCTGTGGTGGTGACCACCCGGGGCAGAGTTTGGCCAGGCTGACTTCGGGACTCCGGAGAACCACAATGGATAAACCAGGAAACCTTCGAAAAAACGAAAATTATGTTGGGACCCACACAACCAGTGAAGGCGAACCATGCAGTTATCCAAGTAAGTAAGCAACACCCATTTGCAACCTAGGAACGCGTCTTTTGGAATCGCGTGCAAGTGGCGGCGTTCAACACACAACGTGCTGTAGGGCTCCAAAATCGTCTATACTATTTTTATGAGCTGATACGATCACTGAGATTATATAGAAATAGTGCGGGGGATAAGTAATGGTATGCTGCAGGCTGTACTTAGTATGATAATCGTGTTAAATTACATCCTATGTTAATATATTTGGTTTAAATGGTATCATACGGTTTTTATCAGTCACGGTTTTTGCTCCATCGGTTAGCTTTAGGGCCATCATTTATAGACTGTCACATTATTATTATCATTATTATTAGTAGTAGTATTAGTATTATCACTATTATTCAGGGATTCTAATAGTATATTGGTTCGAATCAGGCGTAATATCGAATGTAGCCTAGGTGGTCGCTGGTTAATGAGTGACGGGCAAGCCCCGCCCAATGTGTCGATTTCAGCTCAGCCGGAGGAGGCGTATTTTGAGTTTCGTCTGTGCACTGCCGACGTTAGAATAGGTTTTCTCAACGTCATCAGCATTTCATCAAATTAGTATCGTTCAATGACTTCTGTCATATCATAGGATTATGTTCTTAATGCTATTCCTCACTGTTCGAGCGGAATCATGTAAACTCGAAACGAATTTATCGCTTGCCGTATGCAAAGATTTGGCATCGTATCATTATGCCGATGATACCGTTCATTTTTTGCGTACACTACGCCTGGAGAATTGTTCAACGTCGTCAGACGTTGTGACGTCAACTGCTGTCGAAACACTTGACATTCAATGCACAGACAGTATACCAGTGTTTGCATTTGAAAATTTTATTCACGTGAACAAGATTATACTGTCAAGATGTGAACTATCGCAAATAAAGTGGCAGAGTCTTTATGTGAATGGCATAATTCCGACGGTTGATCTAAGTGGATGCTCATTAGACTGTAGTTGTATGAATCGATGGCTAACCTCTAAGCAGCCTCAGACAGCTTATTCTGTTCTTGCCGTTCTACCCGACACCTTCCACTGCTCATTTTTACACTGCATATCGGGTACGCTGACTACACTTCCGTACATTGAGTGTATTCCTGGTGATTCGGTTACAATAGATGTGAACATTTCTGCACCGACATTCGACATTTTTGTAAACAAGTAAGTTGTTGCCGGATTGGGTGATACGGAAATTTAAAACGGTGATAAAGAAAATTTTAATAAGAGTAGCAATGTTTTGCCAGGATATAGAAGATTCCTTTTGCATAGTACTAGTTACCGCGAACTTTCTCTGTAGAACGGTTATCATGATTGAGGTTTCATCAACCACATTCGATAAAACTAGGTTGAATTCCACTATACATTAGAGAACTCGGGTAGGTGTCCAGTCAGCACAGTGGATCGGAATCTCAGGCGTGGTTTACGTGTAATTTTGCTATGCTTCTAGATGGAAATGTTGAAGTACTCAGTTTAGAAGATCATGCTGGGCAAATTATTTTTTCTGCTGTAGCTCACCTCTCGCCACTCATGAGCATCATGCTGGGACGGCAAACCACTGCGACATTAATATTTAATAGTTTGTACGGGCATATGTTCTCCCACTTCATTAGTCATCATTTAGAAGGTATTTCACGTGGCATATGTCTCACCTGGAATATAACGTTACTGAACACTTCACTAAAGATCGTATTTGGTTGGATATTGATGTCGTCACTGAAGAACAGCTCGGCACTGTAGTTGTCGTATGTTGGCATTGTGAACTTCCACTTATGACAACGATTGAGGTTTGTGCTCCTTTTATATGTTATTTTTATACCTCTAACATCACGATGTTGCGGTAGTTTTCTTAGGCATTAAATTTTTCTTCATTGTCATTCATTTTGTGCAATACTCTATATGGCGGTGCAAAAGTC
This sequence comes from Angiostrongylus costaricensis, assembly GCA_900624975.1. Taxonomy (NCBI): domain Eukaryota; kingdom Metazoa; phylum Nematoda; class Chromadorea; order Rhabditida; family Metastrongylidae; genus Angiostrongylus; species Angiostrongylus costaricensis. Next base: position 76,518 of record UYYA01000140.1, on the reverse strand, counting down.
ATTTTAAAGCAGCTTTATGTATTTCCAAAACGAGGAAAAGAGACAAAAGCGTGACGGAATTCCAAGTTCTGTTCGCTAAAGAACATCGCGTTGTCATGGCGATGATTCGGTTGCTTCCTCATTAGCAATCGTTTCGGTACTGAAGGTGGAACGTAGCAAACTACGTACACGTTCCCCTCAAATAAATTCGCAGTCTTCAGAAGGTTTTGTTGGTACAGAACTAACTAACCTGCCACTGAATGCTGTTATTAAGTTGTTTGGAAATTGGCGTCCGATTTGTAATTACATTTTCCTGTGCATGTTTTAGCAATGATTGATATTCGAATGCTGTGCTGCCATATATAAAAGCAAGGAACATTCCATGCACTTTTTCATTTTATAGTTGAATTATAATATGATTCGTACTTCTGGTAAATTTTGGAGGTTAGAAATTGAAATGTCAGGCAAACAGAGTCGAAAAATCCACTTCTACGAATTAATACTCGTTGGTAATCAGCGCAAACGGCTCGAAATATTAAGGAGGTATGGGACGAAGGAAGTGCTAACGAGTGCACAGTGTAACTTTAGTTTCAAAGTTTCGTCGTGACCAATTCATTGAAAATGAGGAAGATAGCGGAGGACCCACTGCTACTGAAGACGATGAATGTAGTGGTTTGATTGAAACAGAGGCAGGCAAATGTATGAGAATTTGATAAAGAACACGATATAAGCCTATCACCTTTATTGGATCATTTAAAGAAGATACGAATTTCAAGGAAGCTCGACAAGCGCCGTGCGATTTGACGTTGACTACTGGCGCGTGACCACACGACGAACCACCGACCATGCGATGGTTGACCCGCTGTGCTACGATACTCTGCCTCATCCACAGCACTCTCCGGATCTTTCGCCTGCCGTAACCTATTTCGCAAGTTTCTTGACAACCTCTCATACCAGAAATAATTCATGAACCAAGTCAAGGCCGAAGCTGTATACAACAATTTCATTTCTTCCAGAACTCCAGATTTCTATGGAATAATTAAATTTGTTTCTTATAGAGAAAATCTGGAAGGGGCGGATAGCGCAGTGGTAGTGATACCCGTCGTCACGAACATTATACTAGTTCTTTTCTGCTCTGTGCCAAACAAGCCTCTCACCTCTCCGGGGCCGGGAAACTGGCACCGGTCTTGTCTGGGAGAAAATCACTCTCTGCAGTCCAGTTGGAAATGCTCCGACTCGACTATCTCAGGACTCCAGAGAGAACTGCTCGGCCAGCATTCTACAATATTCAAGATGAAATGAAGATCCTCAAGCAACAACGGAAGCCATACGTAAAGTTGGAAAATCTTTGTGGACAATGGATGCGAGGAAACGAATCGAATGTGGGAAGTTCCGCACAGAAGACGTGAAGATGGATCGAATAAAATAAAAAATAAATGAATAAGAAGACAAAATCTGAAGAGACCAATAGCTACCCTAACGATCAACAAGGTTTATTCTGAGTTGAGATATGCCACTTTAGCGAATCAAAGATGAAATTCTACATTAATTTTTGCTTCACAGAGATGTGGAATTAAGAAGATAAGAACGTAAAGAAAACATACGAGTTTAGAGTGTAAATGTGGTGATACCGAAGAAGGCTGGTGCGTATTCATCTGTATTTGTGTTAATTCGCAATTTTTTAATTGCACGTGTTGCACAAGATACTGATCGAAATGCAAGAGTGAGTGCCACCTGCAAGGAATGGTCAATAAGTCGACAAGGCGGTCATGTCATAAGGGAGAAAATATCATTCTAAGTTCACCGGAGACCGACTGTTTTGCAACTTTATTACGTATTCCTAATTCAAATTCTAAAACAAAACGTTATTCCGTAAACAATATGACGTACTGTGTAGGCTTTATTGAAGGCGCTTGCACCCCAGTGGCATATAGGTATCTTCAATGCCTCCAAGGAAAAAAAATATCCACTGTGACTTCGTTAGCTGGTAGTAAACTTGTATTGGAGGATAAAAACACTGGTTTCATACTTTCCCCGATCAATATTTAACCTCGACATGAATAATCGTAATCTTTACGATTGGTCAGCCTACACGAGGTTGTTACGAAATCTCCGTCCTCTTAATGTTTCGACAATTTCTTCATGAGGGTCGATAATTTCGAGTGGATTACCCACAGCTGTTCGTCCTCTGAACGTGTGCTTTTTCGTAGTCGTATCCAGTTAAATCTTCCGCATTTGAACACCGCTCGACTGACTATATCGTGTGGCAGTACCTCTTTTATACAGGACGGTCGTTATTGTTTGCCTACTGCTGATTACTTGAATTCATATAGATATTCCATCCTGCAATAGTCAATGGTACATCGGCTAACACGTTGTGAATCAACACGTTTCAAAATCCACGATGATTTAACCTCAGCGCGAATAATCGACGTCTTTTAAGATTATTCAACTTGCTCGAGGTTATGAAGTTTTTATCCGGCTAATGTCAAGAGTGCTGTAGAACCGACTGATCTGAATCGGTTGTCCACGGTCATTTGTCATCGCTATGTGGTTCTTCGTAGTCGTGTGAAGTCGATTTTTCTACAGTACCGAAGGACTGAGAATCTCACTCGGCCTTGCCACTTTTATACAGAGCAGTTATTGCTGATTGTCCACTAATGATGATTCGAATTCATATAGATAGTCCACATCTTTTAAGTTTATCCATCTTGCAGTAGTCGGTGCCATATTAGCTAAAACAGAAAATCAGTACTTTTCGAAAGTAACCATTGTTTAGCATCATCATCAATAATCAATATCTTTTAAGATTGTTTAGTTCATACGAGGTTGAGTTCAGACATCGTGAGACCTCCGTAACTCACTGCGTAGCCCAAACTGGACGTTTTGTCCTTTATAGGTTTTAGCGCATTTATATTTGGTACAATGGCGCTACTAACGAATCGGTAGTGACGCCATTTAGTTTGGGCAAGCCACTGGTTTGACCCCGTCCCAATCTCACCAAGCGGAATCGGGAAGTTTGTAACAGACTTGTTAGGGATCACCTAGTTTCCTCCAATCCAAAGAAGGTTGCACCTGACTTTGATGAACATCGGGGAATCCCTTAGTGCGCTTATTCGAGGATTTATGGGAGAGTAGTTTGGACCAGCGCTCAACGATGTTCACGAGAAAGACTAGAAATCCTGAGGCAGCAAACCTTAAACCCCGAAAACTTTCGTGAATGATGGATGCAAGTTAACAAATTGGATCTAAGAAGTGCTGGGATCGGCCCAACACGTAATTTTGGGTTGTGTAGAAAATTATTGACAGCAAATTTTTCGTTAACAAATGGACGACAGTAATCTACTACATTAAATCCTTTTGCGTTCAACAGACAGCACATAGGTTTTAGAAAAAAGGGTACTCATATTTTTTATTTAAGTGGTCGCCATCAAATATTGTGCGGGTCCCAACAGTTCATCACTTGCCGATCCATTGTCTCGTATCTGTAATCTAGGAAAGCCTTCGGCTTTGACTGTAAATTCGGCTGTCACATAAGAACTTCTACGTGGATGTCACTAAGTGCTGGTCGAGTTGATTCTTCCTCGTATCCTCAGATTCCTCTTCTAGACCCTAGATTTCTTTCTTTTAGATAGTATTGCCAGTTTTTTAGCACGAGCAGCCACCAGGCTGTGGATCGGAAGCTCATAGGCGATAAATCCGGTGGCAACTTGCCCATCCAGAGGTTTAGGAGGTTAAGCGTTTTTGAGCGGGGTTTAAACCATAGACAATTCGTGTATTGCGTGACATCACTTAGACTTGGTTAATCGCGTCCATTTAGAAGAAGAAATGAAAGCAAGAGAACAATCCTTATCACAATTTAGACCTAGGCAATCCAACAAATTAAGTGTTTTCACATATTTAACTGGTTGCCAGAATCATGTTTTCATGTTGTTTTGTTCTTAGTTGACTAAACTACTCAGCCTGTTTCAGTTTCGGGTTCGTGTTCCGATTCGTGCTCGTCTTGAGGACCGAGAGGATTCCCATCTTATCATCATCTATGGTTGGCCAATCGTTCCCATCAATCTCACTATTGAAAGGAATGATGTAGCTGAAACACAAACACTTTCTGATGACAACGCTGTTGTATTCTTTGATAGCCTTGTTGTTCGACCCGATAATGGGTAAGGTTGTACAGTCATTGAATTTGAGCGAACTACCAGAAGATATCCCACTAACCGCCAGGCGTGTAATCATTTTCTGGAAGTATTTTTTATAGTTACTTTAATCTTCTCCTCTAAGCGGTTCACCGCCTCATCGTGGCTGGGATGATTTTAACTGGGTTTCGGGCTGCGATGTACAGCAGGGAGATTCATTCTCCCGGCACGGTCTCCCAAGCTGAGAAGGAACCCAGCGTTCCCATCAGGAAGCGTAGCTAAGAGTAAACCGGTAGTACCACCGTCCTCGTATAAAACTAGATGCGTGGTGGCAAATTTCCCTTTGACCCAGAAGGGAGGCTACTGCCTTGGGTGGTGACGGCCTAAGGAAGGCTACAGCTAGGCTGATGCCGAGGCTTCGGGAAACCACACACTAAATCATCAAGCCTCCGCGCAATGGAAATTATGCTGAAGCCCACGCAACCAGTGGAAATGAGGCACCCAAGTGTCCAAGTATTTTAAACTTCTGAAGCTCTAAAAATTTCATTTCTTTCACTTTTTTCCGTTAAGACTCTTATTTCAAAAAATGAAGCCAATTGAAAAGTTGGATTTCGTCCAGAGCATTTAAATTAGCCATATTTAGCTGGCACTTCCATTTTTCCATAGAACGTCCTCTTCGTGTCGTTAAAAATTTATCTTAGGCAGTTACTCTTCTATCGTCGAGTGTTCTCAATGTTCACGTTATCTTGTTCTACTTGTCCTGTCGATCATCCGACTGGAAATTATTCGTTTGAAATTTGTTCCACAACTAATTGCTTTCGATTTCATAACTATATTAACCATGTGGAAAACTATGTGAGTTGAATTTTATTGCTTGTGTTTTCATCTGAATCTATCAGAAAAGTATTTGATGGAAAGTTTGTCAGACTTGCAACTATAATTTGGAATGAAAGTTGTAACGGTAAACTTTTTGAGATATGCTATTACCCTTTCAGGAGGCTAACGCGTTCACCACCACATGCGGGGTCTTCCGTTTCGTCTGTCTCTCAGCTAGTTCTATCGTTCACGGCCATCATTGTCTCACAAATAATACCCTGCCGTGAAAGCTTGCAAAAGGTAGTAAGAAAAAAGTCAACATTGTGAATTTCAGCTATAGCCTCAGCTTAACTGGGCTCAATACCGGTTTGGGCTCCCCAGTTCAATCCCGTTGATGGGTGATTGCTGATGGCAAAAGATCGATAGAACTAGCTGAGAGACAGGCGAAGCGAAGGACCCCCATAGTGTGGTGGTGAATGCGTTACTCCCTGGAAAACGTGATAACGCATTCGTTCCCCACCGCAGACCTTACGGTCCGGAGTTTTGCAAATATCTCAGCATGAATATGGATGTTTCACAATTAATACCCTGCCGTGAAAACTTGTAAAAGGCCGAAAATGAGAAGTCAACATGGTAAATTTTTTGCTATTGTTGTTGAAATCACTTTTACAATGGATTCTTTGTCATCTTTCTGAGCACCAATTTTGCATAGTTTCATGTTTTGCTGCTTTTATCCTTCCGTTTTTTTAACGAAGCAGATAATTTTCTCCTGCCGGAAATTCTGGAAAGTTTGTCATACAGTAATCATGATAGTATGTTCGGGAAAGCAACAATTTTTCACATAGCTTCTTTCAGCCTCATGTTTGGCGGCATAATTTAATAACATGGCCGATGATTGCCCCACTTCTCATATTATTCTTCATAGCACCTGCATTATTAATAATTATGTTACGACTACGAGTAATGCAGAATTGTTGTACAAAGGTAAGTGGCTTATGTTAAAAATCCTTTTCTTCTTTTGTACAATTAATCTCCTAATCAATTGTTCATGGAAATTCCTAGATATCTTGTCAAAATAGCAACCTGTAAAGTTGCATTTTATGATTAAAAGAAAACTCAGGAATGGTCTCGTATGACAAATACTCCTAAAAATTTCTTTAGAGAAAAGTTCATTTAACAATAATATTGAAGGAAACTTTTATTATGCTTGATGATTTTGAATTTACAGTTAATCCTTCAACGTAAAAAAACTATTCGAAGTAGTATTGGATCACGAAGGGCAAGTCGAGTTACTGAGGAGACACTGTTAAGGCTTGGTGAGAATTGTTTTCCATAAAAGATTTCACTTAACAGTCTTCACGTAACTGGATTCAATGCCGATTTCTACTCCACAGATCATTCCGGGGGTGATTGCTGATAGAACCGCTAGGGTAAAAAGACCGGCTGAGAGAAGGGAAAACGAGGTCGTCAGTGGTGCCGTACGTAACGCGTAAGCCCTCGTATTGCAAATATCTAAGAATCACAGCGGATGTACTTCACTTCATACCCTGTCATGAAAAAAAAAATAATGAGCAGTAGATAAAAGTTGTACAATGTGATTTCGACTACAGCCTCAGATTAACTGGGGTTCAGTGTCGATTTGTGCTACCTATGTTATTCACGTTAACGGTGATTGCTTACGGCGTCGTTAGTGTAAAACCCTAACTGAGGAAAAAAACAATGGCTTCGGCTGGTGTAGTGGAAAAAACGTGAGCCTCAGGTGAGGGTAACTGGGGGTTCGAAGCCCACCTGAGGTTCTGAGTTTACCTCATATCACAGTGTCTTTGTGATTGCGTTTCACATAATACCCTGATCTGGAAAAAGAGTGAGCAGTATATAAAAGGTAAAATATAGTCATGGCAAAGTTTTTTTCCTCTTCTGCTCTTTTCTCATTTTGATGTTTTTTTTTAAGAGGAGCGATCATTATCTTCTTCCGATTATTCCGGTCAACTTATACCTTTCATCAACATGGGTTCGATTCAAATACACGAATGTATCGGAAAGGTATTTCATGTGACTTTACATGTATATATATATACATATATATACATATATATATATATATATATATATACATGGATGTTGTTTCAGGAAAAACAGTTTACAGTGCTCGTAATGCTGCATTTAGTAATTTTGTACACTTTGGTAATTGTAAAAGAAAAGCAACAAACAATTAGCAACAATGAGCAAAAGCGAAGAGATAAATAACAAATAAAATGAACTTACTTCATGCCATCTACCGTAGCGACGAGTTCATGATGGTGAACCTAATGACAAGTTTTCTTCTACCAATCGTTTGAACATCAAAATATTATGCGATAAATAAGGATAGAAACTATTTTTATATGACTTTCGTACACAGAAACCGAACACTTTGTGCTGAAAACTACATCTTTTTCATTTTCTACTCCGTTCAGTAGAAGAATTTAAGAATTTTATTGGTTAGAAATACTTTTCATTGACTAAAACGCGTACGATAGTCAATGGAGCTGGAAACACAAACTTGATGTAGAAAGAAGATTCGCTAGAAAAAGTGCATTACACAGAAATGATTTCCAGTATCCCATGTGGGTGCGACTCTGTTTCAATCCTTATGTCTCACCAGAACTGCTTATATGGATAATCTGAGCGAATTGTCTGTGATATTCTAGAAAGGGAATCGTAGTCAAAATATAACTGCATGAGAAAATAGTCACAGTGCTCAATCGGATCAATCTATGATATTTTCATACATTTATCGTGATTCTCCCATGGATCTCTCTCACATGAGGGATCTGGAGCCGGTTAGTCGCGAGGCTACGTGGCGCGTCCCCAGGTGGCTGATAGGGGGTTATTTGCGGACCGAAGGCGACCTTTGTTTCCCTGAGAAGCAAATGGATCCAGGGGATGGACTCCCTGTTTCTACTGCGCCGATTTGGTACACACTTTCTATATGTACGAGACGTATTCATGCATGCGTGTGTGGGTGCGTTCTCGCTTATGCGGATTGTATTCTACGAGTCAATTCGGCCAAAAGCGTGCAATCAAGTGACAGCGAAGTATATGGGTGGCGGTTAGGAGTCGCCTCCAACAAACGACCTCCATCTCCACTTTGGGAGAGCCTGCTAAGCTATCCGACGGTATACTCAACTTCTTCAGAGCTCAGCAAGTTATACGTGGGTACCAAAATGCTAAAGACAGTAAAAGAAATGGGCCTCATTACCCTGACCCCGAAAGAGCCCCAATTCGGGAGCGTTGGGTATGACTAGTATGGAGAGGCTGCTAAAATGTCAGGGACAATAGAGGATTCCTGTATTACAAAGAACTAAGGTGACGATCTGTACTTACAATGCACGTACACTTGCATCCCAGTCTTCGATAGAACACTTGCTTATGCAAACAAAAAGGATAAGGTACGACGTCATCGACCTGGCCGAGACAAGACGTCGCCACCCACTGAACGCCGCTTATGACACCGGAGAAGAACTGTTTATCGGAGCATGCGACAGTAGAGGAGTCCGTGGCATAGGCGTTCTTGTCAACACGAGTTGTCCATGAACACCGATTCATTCGAACAACTTACAATCCGAATAGGACGTCTACGGTCGAAAAGATATAGATCCGAATGCCGGCTTTGACAATCTTCGTCGTTCGTGCGCCGACGTCAAACTATGACAAAGAAGAAGTCGAAGCGTTCTATATGGACTTGGAGAAGTTCTACAGAGAAGACCATACATTCTTCAAGGTCATAATTGGTGATTTTAATGCCAAGGTTGGACCAAGAAGAACGCCCGTAGAACGTCACATTGGGATCCACAGATTGGAATGGAACGAACATGGTGAGCGGCTGTCTGAGTTTATTATGGTGACCATGACCATCCATGGTACCTCGCAATTCCGGAAGCCTCACCATCAACGCTGGACGTGGGAGTCTTGCAATGTAGTTTACCATAACGAAATAGACCACACCATAGTAAATAGAAGATTTTGCCTAACCCATGTCGCTGGTGTCCTAAAATTCTACGCGGGGTCAGACCATCGTCTCCTTCGGGCAAGATTGTATTTTTCGCGAAAAGGAGAAAAAGCCGCTAAATTCAAAAACCGAAGTCCCAGAACCACCGTAAACTTGGAATTATTCAATTCATTGGTCGACTGTTGACAAAATGCCGTTGTCGATAACATCGACGAAAACTACGATCGGCTCATTCAAAATCCTCATGTTAGTACTATGAAAGCTGAGAGTTCGAAAGTCACCAAGAGGCCTCTGTCTCCAGAAACACTCGAGCTAATACGCCAGCGTGGAACCGCGCGAGTTGCTGGCCACTGCGTACTAACAGCCGAACTTGCATAACAATGCAGACAGTCGATAAAAGATGATCTTCAGGAAAGAATAGCAACAGTAATTCCCAAAATCGACTTTCTCTTAACCTCGGCATTGGAATATGAATGTGTTGTTTTATTGTTCAGCAATCGCGAGGTTTTTAAACAGCATACATTTACTTCCATAAAAACACAATACAATACAACGCTAGCTGACGTTTCGGCAGTATCGCCTTCTTCAGAGCCTGGAAGGGTATACTGATATACAATCTACTAGGCCAAATTTTTTTTTTTTTTTTTTTCAAAGACGAAAGACTCTTTGGTAACTACACGATCAACAACTTCTCGAAAAACCCACCACTTTTTCGTGACTTCCAATGAGGAAGTTTAGAACAGCTGATTATAGTCGCATGTGGTTGACGACTGCACCATCCCACATCAAAAATCGATGCGAACGTACGGGATCAGGTCGCGTATGATCTCCGGGCATTCGTCCCTGCTATTCATTGTAGGGTTTTTGGCATTGATCCAAAAAGCCTCTAGTTTTCGCGCTGGTGTTTTGGACTCCTGTGCAAGGATATTGACTTTCACTTCAAAATCGTCTCCGCTATGCTTTTGTATCCTATGTGTGCCTAGTGGGGTGCTTCGTCTTAGTTTTCGTTTGCCATCTAGGTGTTCTTTTATACGGATACACAAAGGTCTGCCCGTTTCGCCAATATATTCATCTCCGCAATTGTTACACGAGATCAGGTATATCGTACCTGAACTCATGCAATCACCGTCCCTGCCGTAAGGGCAAATTACGCAATTTGTTGTTTCACACAGACGGTCATACAGACGGTTGCGAACTAATTGGCGACGTAGAGTAGTCGGTGGTATTTCAACTACCGCTACCGATTCCTCTAGACCTGCCCTTCTTAAGCATCGTTTTATAGCTGCGCTTACTTCGTCGCTTATAAAAGGCAACATAAACGGGATTTTGTTTTGGCCAAGCGTTTCGCGTGGGCGCGTCGTTCTCCTTGTAAACTTATCTCGTAGGGTTACTATTTCGTTGTATATCAGCAACAGTAATGGTCGAAGTTGCAGAGGCTGGGTAAAGCATTCGCAAAGTCCACCGAAGCTTCGTCAATTACAAGGTCAAGATAACTGCACTCCGACGCCCAGGTGGAACAGTTACAGCGTCCAGAAAGGCAATGGAGAAAATCATTCACGAATACTACGCCGATACCTTCGATACCCACGTCCACCTTCTGTCATATGAAACAAAGGACGATGGGTGTGTTGTACCACCGGTTCTCCCTTCCGAAATCCGATATGCCATTTCGTCAGTGAAAAATCGAACAGCCCCAGGGCCGGACAGTATAAGACCAGAACACCTGAGGAACCTTCCGCCAATTCTCGTAAACAAACTGGGCCGGTTCTTCACACGTTACCTGCCTGAATGTAAGGTCCCTACTCAGTGGAAGACCAGCAAGACCGTGTTATTGTTCAAGAATGGTGACCTACACGATATCGGCAGCTATCGCCGAATTTGCTAGCTATCTGTCGCCTACAAGCTCTTTACTCCAGTCGTTCTAAACAGTGTTGACACTGGACGAAGAGCAGTCATGTGAGCAAGTAGGGTTTCGAAAAGGATTTACTATGATGGGCCACATCCTCACGGTAACAAGGCTCATTGAAGTATCGCGAGAGTACAAAAGACTGCTCTGTCTCTCTTTCATCGATTTACCGAAGGCCTTTGATTCAGTTGAGATAGAAGCAGTCTTGGAAGCCCTTGATAGTTAAGGAGTCCCTACTCAGTACATAAGCATTCTTCGTGAGCTGTACAAAATTTTCACAACCAAGATATCACCATTTTACACCGGTATTAGCAACGCCATCAAAAGAGGGGTCAGGGAAGGCGTTACCATCTCGCCAAAATTATTCGCCGCCACCCTTCATAACGTCAGGTGAACATTGGAAAGAGGAAATATGGGAGTGAAAGTTGGAGGTCAGCAGTTACAACATTTTCGCTTTGCTGTTGACATCGTCCTTATAACACCAAATGTTAGCCCAAACGAAACGTATGCTTACCGATTTTGATAAAGTCTGTGGGAAGATTGGTCTTCGACTAGATCTCACGAAAACGATGTTTATGGGGAACGGATTGGTTTCGTATCTTCCATTCACGCTCAACGGAACGAATATCTTCGAATACTACTGTTACTTCTATCTAGATCGGGGAATGAACATGTTGAACGACTTAGCTCCAGAGCTGAGCAGAAGGAAACGAGCGGCTTGTTGAACTTTCGAGAGCACCGAGGGTGTAGTGAAGAGTTCAAAGAACATCAGACTCCGCAACCATCTTTTCGACTCAACGGTACTTACTGCTCTATCGTGTGCGTCAGATACCTGGTCGATGCGTGAGCAGGATGAAAGATTACTCGGCGTTATTGAAGGCACAATGCTAGGAGTATCCTGTTTCACGTAAGTAAGGGAAGGAATCCGAATCTCCGACCTGCGTCAGTGATCAAAAAACAAAGATGCCGTTCTGTACGCCAGTCAGTCGATGGTAAGGTGGGCCGGAGACTTAATGCGCATGAATGACAACCGATGGACAAGAGTCGTTAGTGACTGGATTCCTTGGGATGTTAAACGTCCTGCAGGTAGACCAGCGATCCGATGGTCAGGGTTTTTCATGAAGAGCCTAGGTGAGAGATATGATATTCGACGAGTTCCTAGAGCGAGCATATCACACTGGGCTACTCTTGCACGCGACGGGGAAAATGGAGGATTTCCTCCCGCCCGCTCGACTCAATCGACGATCAGCGGGACTACAGGTCATGCAGGTGATCGTGATTCTCGGTATTCTTGTTGAGCAAACATGAGGTGTTACTTTATTCTTTATTCCGTTAAAGCCGAAGTTTCAGCAGTGTCGTCTTCTTCAGAGCCTGGAATGGTGTAGATATCCAATTTGCTATGTCAAACACTCCAATGGCACATACAGAAAAATGAAAATCTAAATTGCGGTATCGACAGGTTCTCGAATTTTCTCAACAAGAATATCGAGAGCTATTTGATCATTGGGGAGTTTAATAGAAAATCGGTCATAAGAATTATCGTGATTGCTGCGTGTAACCGTTTTCAATATGGATCTGAGCCGTATCACTAAATTTGGATGTGAAACCAATCATAATAACTGAGTTTATTCAAGACAGTGCTTCACAAACGTTAGTCACGGAACGGATTTCTCTTTCTCCTTGTCCAGTGGGTTCTGCTTGCTCTGAAGACTCCCTGAACCTTATATCTTTCTTCGAGAATTGGTGAAAAGTTTTCACCATCGGGTTTGTTTTTTCTGCACTGGGTTTGACATCCAATGTAATCCAGTCACTTACAGCTCTTGTCCATCGGTTGTGGTTCACACGCATTAAGTGTGTTTTCCCCCTTCTGTTGTTCATGCAACGATTCTTTTCATTTTCAATCGGTGACGTAGATCGGAACCTCAAATCCCGTCCCTTAATTGCGCGAGATGGGATATATCTAGCATCGTCCTCTCAACTACGCGTTTAACAACGTGAGTGATCTTTCATCTTGCTTACATAGTGATCACGTTTCTGACCCATACGTTAAGGCAGGAAAAATGGTAGAGTCAAAAAACTAGGCACAGAGTCAGATGCTTTGTTCCCTTTACCACTTCCTTAATGTTCTTGAAAGCTTCCAAAGCCGTTCGCTTCCTTCTGTTCAACTCTGGAGCTAAGTCGTTCATCATGTTGAATTGCCCGAACAAGATACACGTAGCTGGTGCGAAGACATTCTGTTTAGCTTGAACAGGACAAGCGAAACCAATCCGTTCTTCATAAATATCGTTTTTGTGATATTTGGTGGAATACCAATGTTTCCACAGACGTTATAAAAATCAGGTTGCGCTCGCTCTGCTTGACTGTTGTTTGATGTTAGAAGGAAAATATCATGACAAAGTGAAGGTAGTGTAATTGCTGACCATCGATTTTCACTCCCAATTTCTTCTATTCCAGTGTTGGCTTGATATTGCGGATGGTGGAAGAGAGTAATTTTGGTGACATGGTTACCTTGTCTGACCTCTGTTTTTACGTCGGTGTTAATATCGTTTTAGGATGGTGATATTTTGGTCGTGAATTTTCTCTATAGCTCGCGAAGCGTCTTTGTCTACTGAATAAAGACGCACTGACTGTCCTGAACTTTCATGACTTATCATGATTTTCAATAAACCGAAAATGAAACTCAAAGGTCTTTCATTTTCCAACGAAAGAGCGACAGTTGTACAGATGAACAGTGTACTGAAGAACACCATTTCATACTGCTAAATGCAATTTCGCGTGTTCGTTTAGCTTCGTGCTCGAGACATTTTCATTAAAGGAAAAAATTGGAGAAAATATATGTAATAGGCTCTAGAAGGTTAAAATTTCTTTCTAATAAAACGGGGAACTTTTAATCTGTAATCCAAGGTTTGTAGACTTTCAACTGTAATTAATAGGAATCACTTTGAGTTGAGATAGGATGACTTGAAATTAGACGCTGCTAGTATTTTCGCCCCATATTTCTCCCATAAGTGGTTACATCGTTGTGTAAGGACTAACAATTTTGAGCATACGACGCATCTCTAAAGGTTTGATTTAAGTCGAAGGCTTTATGTTGCTTAACGCTTTATCTTCCACCATAACAAAGTGATAATTTACTATTGTTTGATCAGCGTTAGAGGTTTTTGTTTAGGGTGAATTTGGAGAAGTATACTGTGGTTCTTGGGAGAAGACTGGTGAACGTTCTGTGGCCATTAAAACGATCAAAGCAGACGAGGACGTTGAGAAAGAGGTAGCAGATATTTTTAAGGTTTAGTTCATTCAGGTTTTTTGTTACCTATTTAGAAAAAGAAATCTAAACTAATACGTGTGATCAGAGAAAGGCATTGACAAATATCAGTGTTATGCTCTCGAACTAGATTTCGTGTAAGGTGGACTCTTAATAATTAAGCGCTTAAATGACCAGTCTTCGTATTTGTTTCTGGTTCTTGTACTTCTTCATTTCTTTTGTCATCTTTCAACTACAGTCCATTGAGGTGCCCGGGTTCGGCACTTAGTTCATGGAAAGATTCGGCTACGAACTATGTATTAGTGGACTTCTTTCTCACTGGAACCTTGAATGATAATCAAGCTTGATTTTCTTTGGAAACTCAAGAGAGCCGGACTAGGGCGTTTTCGGATCGTCATCGCAGACAGCTGCCAATTTTTTGAATGTGAAAAGTGTTCGATTGTTTAAGACTCAATTCTTCCTCGGTGACAGCAACTTATATGAAGGTATCGATTTTTGCGATTAGTCGATCGACCGATTAAGGACGACTTAAGTTGGTCACATCCGGAATCATGGGAGAGAATCAGAAGTACTTCATAATTTCTCCCCATGTGGGTCATAATTTCACCAATAGACGCAATTTGAGTTTGGTGAAGAATAATAAAAGTATAGGTTCTTCATCGCTTGTTAGTTTGTGCTTATTAGGATTTTCGTAGTTAGTACAAACGTCATTTTTGATAAAAATGGTTTTATTTTAATAATTAGAATCTAGGCCGTTGTTTTGTCACGATTGGAGCATCCAAATATTGTACGACTATATGGAATGGCTCGCGACGGACCACATCTTTTGTTAGTGTTTGAGCGAATGAATTTAGGTAGGGTTTCATTGCAACGTTATGAGTACGAGTCATTCATGTTTACGTTCTTTTTTTCCTTTTGGTAATCATCATAGAAGCACTTTTTTGTTCACAGGTGATTTGCGGACATATCTTCGAGCTCGCGCTCCCACGTCGTCTAGTTATTCACAGTTTCCACCTGCTCTTGTGGAAGACGAACTTAGACTCATTGTTCGTCAGGTTGGTCGCGTTTCACCGTCCTTATTAGTTACATTTATTCGTTAATGGTTACATCTATTTTCTCTTAGAGAATGAAATGTTTTTCTAGCACAGTGTTTCAAAATCTATTCGTACAAGTATTAAAAGTTCGATGTGTAGCCAACGTTTTAAGCAAAACTTTATGTCTATTAAAATGTCGGGTTTCAAAGGAAAATTCCAGAAACTGCTTTTATTGGATTCCTTATACTTCATAACAAAGAGACTCTTGTTTTCAAAAACCTCAGCTTTTCCCATTGTAGTTTCATTTTCTGGCAAATTGTCTGTTCCTTTCGTGCACTTGTTTCCTGCTAGTTGACTTTTCTCTCAGTAGGTTTTTCTACTTGTCAAAAATAAATAAAGCCTATATGAGTGGGCAGATGTGGCGATACTTCTCTGGCTTGTGGCCATTGCTGCTTTCATATGTGTTTCACCTTCCGCAACATCATTTCTTGTAAGCCACAAAACTCTAATTCGCTAAATGAGCTCCATCTTTTTGGAGGTTTTTCTGACAAAGATACCTTCTTAGCGTTAATGGAATACAAATTTGTTGAAGCAAATCCGCTTTTGAAGCAGTCGAAGCGGGTCCCCCACCCTATTTTCGCTGTGATCAGTGACCAAGCGTAACGTTAATTTCAATTTCATTATTATTTATTATTAATGTCTATAATATTGCTTACTTGAATACTTGAAGGGGCCGTCATAAATAAAAATTAAAACACTATAGTTTCGACTGCAGCTTTGGCTTAGCTGCATTTAACGACGATATGTGCTCCTCAGATCATTCTCGTTGACAGGTGATTACTGGTAGCACCTTTAGGGTAAGGATCCTGCTAAGAGAAAAACAGAGCAAGGGCCTTGCTTGGTGTGGTGGATAGAGCACGAGCTCTCTTGGGAAGGGTAGTCGTGGGTTCGAAGCCCACATGGCGGTACCGAGTTTTGGTCATATCGCAGCATCCTTGTAGTTGCATTTCGTATCATTTGCAGCTGTTCACCATTTGACAGAAGTGAAGATGTTACAACGATGGCAGTAATTCTTCACATTAGTTTACTCGCAAAACGTCCACATGTTGTCATTCTAGGCTTCGAACACTTTACTTTGGGGACAAAAATGTTGAACAACGCACTGCAAATGGCATTTAGACAACTAGGAACATCTCCAATTGCAGAGAGGCGGGAAACCACTGGAGGTTTTATCTTGTTGCATTATTACTACTGGTAAAACCATTCTTTCTATTAGTTAGAGTCCTAAACGGTGAAGAATAAAGCGACAGTCGTTGATTAATTCCTGAGGCAACCGTCACGCATTCGACTATACCAAGCATCGTTAGAGGTGATTGAATGCATTTCCTGCCCATATAATAGCTTTTTGGTGCTTGACAACGTATCAGTGCTGCTATCCTTCCAGAAAAGTCTGGTAGCATTTTTCCGACTCCGGAGGAATAGAAGACTTAGTGAGCACGAGGCGCTGGGTCTAATCAATAGCCGCGTATGTGCTACGGTGTACCTTTAAACACTGCGCTACGCGCATACTATGTGAAAGCATTATTAGTATTTCAACTGAAATGGATAGAGGAGTGACTTTCTAGATAGTATCCGGTTTGTGTTACCTTACAACTCAACAAATCGTCCACCGTGATCTTGCTGCACGTAACTGCCTCGTAAATGGCGAAAGTGACTTACGCTGTTGCTTGGCGTCGCAACGTCCTCCGATTGTTGTAAAGGTGACTACACTACTTCCATATTAAAATGATTTTCCTGATGAGCTCTTTTAATACATACTTGAGTTACACATCTTCATCTATCGTTCTGCATCCAACGTAATTTCTACTGGTGTTATGACGGTTGGACATGGTTTTTTTCTATAATTTCTAGATAACCATGCCAAGAAGCAACTGATCCTTGTGGATCAAAGACAGATTTTCCTTCCGATCAGAATTGTTATAGTCCTTCTGAGGGTTACTTTTGCCAAAATGATGTACCCTCTAATGCCCAATGTATTTTGGCATCCAAAAACCCACGTCGTGTTGGGCAAACGTTAAAACTTTGAAAGGATTCGATAAAGGTAATTGTTTAGATTTCGGATTTTGGGATGTCACGGAGATTATATGGTCAAAACGATTACTACAGAATGCAAAACCACTGCCTTTTGCCAGTACGTTGGCTTCCACCGGAAGCCATAACCGACCACAAATTTAGTACAAGTAGCGATGTGTGGTGAGTTTGACGTTGAGCACATTCAATAATATCGCATTCTTACTTAATGAGGAACTTTTTAAACAATGAATTGTTTATGTGTATGTATATAATGTATCTACATATATATATATATATATATATTCATTACGTAAATGAAGACTTTAGGAGAGGCTGAAGTACAAGCGTGGTTTGATTCACGTTACATCTTCCATCGTAGTTGCTAGGTTGTAAGTAAAATCTCCAAATTTGAACAAAACAGATCGACACTGAGCGGCAGACTTGTCGTCGTCGGTTTTCAACTATTGTTCCTCTTCAGGGCACTGGGAGTTACAATATGGGAAGTATTCAGTTACGGCGAAGTGCCTTTCGCAGAGTTGAATAACTTTGAGATGGTGTCATATGCAATGGCTGGTTAGTGTATTACATTAAACTGTATAATTTCAACTATCTTAAGACCTTTTGTTTTTGTGCCTATGTTTTTACTCAGAAACCTAACAACTGTAAAATTGGTTCGCGTTTAAGTTCAGTTGAGTGAATTACCTCGATCTTTTGCTGAATATACAACTATAAAACTTTTTTAAAAAAGTGGTTGCAGTTTCTCCTACCGACATAATCGAAATGTAGTTAAAAAGTTAAAATCGTAGCGTTTCAAAAAATGAAGTGGTAAGGTGTTTGGCATAGATCCATCTCAAAAGGATGCGCCGTGCTCTGACTCTATGAAAGAAAGCTTGTAAAGTGGTTTGCGAAGACCTGGTGATGTATCAAGTCAGTGTTTTCCTTCTCCCAACAAACGTTTCATCAATTTATTGGTTCTGCCAGTGTGGGGTTCTGTCTGTGCAATTTGAGGAATCGCATTGGCCACCACTTTCGTTGAAGAACAGTTTCAATCATTGTGAGTACAAACCTTGCAAGTGTGGTGCGGTAATTTCCACGTTTTTCTGTTTAAAAGATCAGCTTTCTTTCTTTTCAAGGTATGCGACCACCTCGACCAAAATCCTGTCCAATAGCAATTTACGAGTTGATGGAACGATGTTGGGCTTTGGTTCCGGATGATCGTATTCGTCCTGAAGAAGCGCTTCTTGATCCTTGCCTAACACCGACGCTCTCAGAATTCATCGGTGTCTTTCCAACATAGTAAGCTGTAAAATCACCACACATGTGCATAATTTTTGAGATCATTGAAAACTTGCTTACTGCTTTGTGTTTGTTAATATTCCGGGTTTTCTAAGACGGTTCTACCAGATGCTATGCCAGTTCTTATTTTATTTTCGCAGCTTCTTATAAAATACAATCTCAGCAAAATTCATCCTATTGTTTTCCGTGTCAGTCCAATTTTTACCGAGTAATAACCTTTCTTGTTTAATTTATCACTGTTCCGTTATGTAAATACTTATATACGTTCTGTTTCTGTGATCTTAAAACATATTGTGCAAGACTGTTACTTGAGGAACTTTCACTTAAAATAGAAGTTCAATTTGCTAAAATGACGATGAAATTGCAAATTTCTTCATTCCCACAAATATCGCTTCAAGAGAGATTAAATAACGTTGGAGAATGGCCTATCCTTTTGTCCTGTAGCAGGATGTTTTTGTTTTTTATAACTGCTGTGATGGTACAGATTATGGGATTAGTCAAATGGAGAGTTCTCTTTGTTCAGTACCTATGCTAATCTCGTAATTTTCTGCCTTCTACTTCATATTTGAAGACGATTTATGTCAATGGATCATTGACCACTCAGAAAGTCTCGATGGCGGACGATAATGATTGGTTAACGAAAAACAATACAATTTATTCACCTGCGTCCGTTATGATTTCAACTACTACAGTGTAAGAAAAGCAATAGGAGGCAGAAGATAAAGCATGAAACGTTGAGTAATTCCTTTGAGTTATGTCATGCGTTGGTTGATTGATCCTAAGTTTGAGAATGAGCCATCATGCCAGAATTTTGTAGTTGGAGATCCCTCAGGTCCACATAGCTTGATCATTGACTATGATGAAGACCTGGGAACTATCTAGCACAGTTATCTTAGGATTCAACGTAGAACTGACTCGACCAAAATTCAGCGACACTCATGAAGAGAACAAAAACTTTTACTAGTAATTCAACACACATGCAAACCCGAAAACCTTCATCGCTAATGGACGCAGGCAACGAATCGAGTCCAAGTAATTGGATACTCGCAATACTTACCTACTTGGATGCTTGAAGGGCCCGTCCTCACTAGTTGTTCGGTCCACCGCATAATTTCGACTTTTTCGGAGATTTTCTGGCTAAGCCTTTGTGGTTTCTTGGAATCTCGAGGTCAGCCTGGCCAAAGTCTGCCCCAGGTCGTCACGACCACGGGCAGTCACAGCTCTTGTGGATCAGAGGGAGATTTGCCACCATGCGACTTTGATGCCAGGACGGTGGTGGGGCATAGTATTTTTTTAGTCTTAGCTAGGCTTCCTGATGGAAACGCCGGGCACCTTGTCCTGCCCTTCTTTCCTCCCCCTTTCTTCCTGGAAGACCCTGCCAGGGGATGAATCCCGCCCTCTACATCGCAGCCCGGCACCCAGGAACACCTCCCAGCCACGATAAGGCGGTAAACCGTTGGGAGGATACGCGCAATATTTATTCACTAATTATGTATATTTTCGTTATTGCCCACATCACATACAATGTAAGCGTCCCAGTGTTTCCTGCATTCAACTCGTTTCCTAGCATGCACCATCCACGGAACGCTTCGAAAACTTTTGCGTGTGGCTTCAGATTGTGTTTGGGGATATTTTCGTCTTCGCTACGAATATCATTGAACACTGCTCGCGTCGATTCTTTCTGAGATGCTAATAAAGCCGTGTGGAGCGTTTTCGCGTGGGTTGAAGGAAGTGTGTTCCTCTAGGAGAACTCTCGTACCAGTATTCTTTCTTGATAAGCTTGCACGAGGTTGATAAATATATTTATTTTCGGCTAACGTTTCGACATACTCTCGTACCAGTTATCTGGTACCGGAGAGACGATAGACTTGGTGGGCTGGAGTGGTGTCAAACCAGCACCTGAATAGGTTCCGATGTCCGTTTAATGAGCGGGATCACTACAACCGCGCTACCCTCTTCTAACCCATGCATATAAAAAAGGTCGTAATATCGTTTTATTGCAAAAAAAGTTGGCATTCAAGCAAACTTTGTTCAAAGTTTGCAAGAGATATTCAGCAGGGTTTGCATTTCGTTTTGTGTTACACCTGATCCTTCGCTAATCACATATCCTTCCGCCTATCTCCGTGATTAGTGTATACTAGGGAAGCGATCTCGCGTATGTATTTGAGGAAACCTTTTTGAACAAATGGATCATTAATGAATATGTTTGTTAGAAAGCGCCGTTTGAAAACCTTTCATACTACTAATAAGTTGACCTTAATGGACAGATAGAGGTTGGTACATATTTCTTCTCACAAATTCATTGTAAGTGATAAATATGAAGAGATGAAGACTGGTACCGAAAACCTGCATCGAAGATAACTCATACGACTAAACAAATGCATATTGTTTATTTTCATCACGAAGAGGAAGACGTCGTTTAATATTCGACTTTATATAACTGACCTTTCAATAGCAGAAAACTGCAAACACAATCATTGAGCACCACAGAAAATCCTAAATCATTTCGAATTTTTTCAGGATATCAAAATCTCTGGACAAAATACCTAAGTACGAAGAAGAAAAGCTGAAAACTGGAAAAATTAACTTGAGTCATTTCTGGCTTCTTAGATAATTTTACAGAAAATTATAACATATGCTATAACTACATTATAATCAAAAGGAAGAAATGGTGCACAACACCAAGAATAAATTGTTCACGGGAGAAAATTCCATCAAAGCGAGCATAGTCAAGTAGAAAATGCTGAATAGCGTGAAGTGGGAGTAGGGTTAAGACAGTACCGTTACTTCCTCTGTACAGTGCTGCCACAGAAGAGACCGAAAACATTATCAGATAAGGATTCTAGTCTTCTAATTCTATGTTCTGTTCGCACTGAACTGGGAAATAGAAGAAACGTGTTACAAAAACCAAAACATAAAAGGTAGGTGGTCCAAATTCCTTGGAGACGAGTGGTATTTGAGAAAGCTAAGCGATTCTCGAAAAAGTACCATCAAGTGTCCTATGCCTGAGGCACACAGTTATAGATAAAGACTCATCGTCCTTTTTGAATAATTGCTATTGGGGTTTAAGAAGTACATGATGGCTTTTCCCTTTTAATCTCATTCGGTTTTTTTTGTAGCCGTTTTTCATGTTTGCTAGAACTATTCGGTGTGGTTTAAAAAATTAGTGATTCATTGGCCTTCGTACAGGGCGTTTTTCCGCAGCTTTTCTCGAATGATTTGCAGAACGTTCCATTTGCCTCTCAGTAAACTTCTTATAGCCCTAACTGCCGATTGTCGATTTTCGGGTGTTTGGTACAATCGCTAATAAACGAATGAATGCAAAAAAGTATAGGCGTCCATAGAGATGTTCTTGTCTAACTCGTCGACGTGTTCATATTTTGTGCAGTGTAGTCGTAGAAGGCTTTATGAAGATGATTTTCACGTAGTACCTTCTTATCTGTCTTACAATTTTTACGAGATCATTAAACAAATTGAATTCTAGTGTCCAGTTCCGGTCAGAAGATATGTAGTTGTGCAAAAAGAGCCAGTATTTCTAAATCGTTTCTGCTTCCATAGGTCTCAGGATTCTTAAAAAAATCCTGTATCAGTTTTTCTGGGACCAATGTGTTCTTGAGATTGCTGAAACATTCACCTAATTTAGTTTGAACTTCAAGTTAAGCCTTGTCCAAAGTGTTTTCTATAGTTTCGAAGTTTTTTTAAAGCCTGTATGGTTATATAATGCTGAGATATTTGCAAAACTCCGGACCGTAGGTGTATGCGGTGGAGAACGAACACGCGCTGTTGTCCTTACCGGGGAGCAGCGCACTTCACCACCACACCATCCGGATCCTTCGTTTTGCCTGTCTCTCAGCTAGATCTCTCAGTTTTTCATGCCCTGATGACAGCGACTAAAAATTACTCAGTGTGACAAGCAGTTTTATGACGCTGAGAGTAGTTAGGTTTCATGAAGTGAGTTATCAAGTTGTATATGAAGATCCTTCACAGAGATTTGTTGTTCCCGACACTAGTCGTTCATTTACGGGACTTCCCTCTTGTTAAAAAAGCTAGCCAATCATTACGTCAGAGGTAAAAGATTTAAAATTTCAAGCGCTGAGGGTGTTTCAATGTTGGCCGAATCGTCTGGCTTCATGAGGCTTTGAGACGATTTTGGTAAAAAGAGTGCTTAACAGAGTAGGTTAACAAAGAAAGCAAGTAGACCTTGCCCATAGTGTTTGACTAAGTGTATTCAGGTGTGTTACAGCCAGGGTCTCTACATGTGTATCGAAATGCACTACTGCCACCTTGCAAAAGCAAATTGTTCAATAAGTGAAGAAAAAAGACCGGATAGAGGATGGAATTTTTTGTCATTATAGGTTTTTATTTAATGGGAGAAAATGGCATTTTTTGAAATCTGCATAACACTACGGTGAAGCCGACTAACGCCTCATCTACGGGGAGATTTACAAGATGGGAAGGAACATATACCACGTTGAGTTGAAAGACATGAGACAAGTCCTTTATCTCCTTACGAAGATATGTGATCGAAGGTACGAAACTACTTTCCAGTATATTGTTGTATATTGCGGAAAAGGCTTCATTCATAAACAATCTGATATCTAAAGAGAATTGCTCGGCTTAGATAACGTACGGTATTTATGTGGATACAGCAATTTTATTAGCAATACATAAACTGGATGTCTAATAACTTCTCGAAAATGAAGATTTTTCAACAATGGCCAAAGAAATCTCGATTTCTCAGGGTTTCTCGACAAAAAGAAGAACTTGTCCTACAGCATTTTTTAAGTCGCTTTTTTTATTGAATCTTTATCATAAGAGTTTTTCTATACCTTTATAGACCACCATTGGAATACGTATAAGCATCCCTCTTAGCAAACGAGAAATTTTGCAACAGCAGACGGTAAGCGGGGTCACCTTCGCTTATCTCAAAGAGACAAGCAATAGGAAACTGCGGCTAGCAGACACAGATCTTTCCCAACATTTTCTTAACTTTACGATTTTAGCATCGGTTATATCACTTACTGCAGTTTTCTAAACCAAGCACCCTGCTCTCTGTTCACAAAAGTATTGGAAGTATAACACTGGAAAGGAGATGTTATCAAGCCTCAAGCAGAATTTCGCAGTTTAAACCATCAACAAATATCCCGTTTTCATGCAAAATTAACATTTCAAGAAAGGTAATAAGCACTAACTAGGGATATTAAAGACTATACTATAGATGAATGGCAGAATTATTGAGTGGTCTACACGATAAAAACGTCCCCAGTTGCACTCTGTGCCGCGAACCTCTGCCAGTCATAACAATTTCGCTATTAGATATCAGATTTGTTTTTTTTTGTAGAACTTATAAGGTGAAGCTCGAAAAAGTTTCTTCTGTGTTTTTTCTAATAGTTGATAGCCTATGGAAAATAAGAAATTTGCTTCTTTACTGATAGAGCTAGTGGAGAATAGCAAAAACCTCTTTGTTGGCTGACAACTGCTTGAATTATGATTTCATGAAGAACGGATTTGGAGGAGCTTTAATGGAAGACATTTATACACAATGAATGAATATGAAGCACGAGCTTTTGCATTAATCCCCTCTGATATCCGCTCTAGTTGTTCTGCTTTTTTCCGTCATTCTTTCTCTGTCTTTCTACTGCTCTCCTGCTCCTCCTTTTTAATTGTCGTGGTTGAGACTTTTATTAGTTGTATTGTAGGGCTCCTAGTGGAGTCAACGTTTCATTGTTTTAACCTTGGACAAATCATAACTGGCTGCGGTCAAGAGGGATTAATAGGAACAAAATTCTGTCACAACGTACGTTAGCGTAGAAAAATTTAGCAAGTCCATCACAATCCGTGTCCCATACACATTCTGTCATGATGCTGAAAATAAAATTAGTAGAAGTTATAAAGGTAATTTGCAAGTGAAGAATTTGAAACAGTGGAGGGTTAAACGGTAAGTATTTAATATAAGGAACGACAGTTCATATCGTAAACGACAAACGATAAGGTGTTTATGGCGTTCAATTTTTGTCGCATTATGCCCTATCCATTCACGTTCCTTGGTTGAATGCATATTTGGTCGACAATAAAAGTACAAACAAAGACCGACCAAAATCTGAAGCTGCTGCTTTTATGCTGTGAGACATTTGTGACCCGAATTTGGGGACTCTTGAGAGCTAAAGCACTTGTTTTGCCAGAGACGCGGGTCAAACCAAAAACAACATGTGCATTTCGGTTTTCCCTCTAGCATTGGATGTGGTCCTGCTTCTACATCATGAGAATAGGATTTTGCTAACAAATTAGTGATCAAAAGAAATCCTCTCGACGAAGTGGCGGTGTCCGTCAATCGACCTGCCATGGAGGAGAATTTTTGCTAATTTATTCAAACGCAAATTTAAAATAATAGTTTATAAAGTATGCCACTTGATTAAAAGGATAAAGCGTAAAGTTCTAGGCGTTGATCAAACCCTGAGTGATGCGCCACGCATTCGACTTCATTAAGCATCGTTTGGAGGTGATTGAATGCATATCTGGCCTTTACAATGACTCGCCGCGGTTCATCGATGTATCGAGCCAGCGCCATTATCCTCCCAGGCAGGTCCGGTACTAATTTGCCAACCCCGGAAGGATGGAAGACTTGGTGGGCCATGGGCGCGGAATCGATTCCATGTGTGTGTTGCAGGACGCCTTGGACCACTTCGCCACACGCGCCCTTTCGAAATCTGCTGATTACCATAAGAAGTCTAACAATATTCGGTTTTAAAAGGTCTTCAGTTTTTGTAGTAACTCCCAAGTCCGACTTCCTATTAACCTCGGCATTGATTGAATATATCTTTCTACTTCTGTTCAGCAAGCACGAGGTGCTATTTTATTTCTTTATTTACGCTCAAGCTGACGTTTCGGCGGATTTCGCCTTCCTCAGAGCCTGGAAGGGTCAAGTTGACAGCAATCCACTCGGCCAAACACCTCCATAACCAAACAGAGAAAACGCTAAACCAAGATTTCAATCACATTTAGCACAGCTCTGCACACTCACCGCTTTCTATGAGTCTTCCACTGAGTATGTCGCGTGAAAACCGACCGCACAGAATTCACATGGAAGCGTAATGTGCCCCTGCCATCAGAATAACAGGCTTATATACTGTCCGATATCACGCGTGATAACGAGGCATTTCTCCCTGCGGTTCATTTTCGGATTCTTGGAATTAATCCAGAATACCTCTAAAGTTTCGCGCGCTTGTGTTCTCGATTCTTCCGCGAGGAACGTAACCCTTACTTCAAAATCTTCCCCGTTATGTTTCTGCGTGCTATGCGTACCTAGTGGAGTACTTGGCTTACATTTGCCGACCCGGTGTTATACATACGCAGAGTGGTCTACCCGTTTCGCTAACGTATTCGTCCCCGCACGCTTTACAAGAGATCAGATAGACTGTAGGATGTAGCCTATCAGAAAACGGCTACATTACGAAGTGGTATCGAAAGCCAAGTATTAAAAACATCCTAGTGTTGAATATTTGTTTTTATTATTTTTATTATTACAATTATTGAATAATTGAATAACGGAGAAGATTTTGAAGTAAGAGTTACGATCCTCGCGCAAGAATCGAGAACACAAGCGCGCAAAACTCTAGAGGCATTCTGGATAGATTCCAAGAATCCGAAAATGAACCGCCGGGAGGAATGCCTCATTATCACGCGTGATATTGGACAGTATATAAACCTGTTATTCTGATGGGAGGGGCACATTACATTTTTATGTGAATTCTGTGCGGTCGATCCTCACACTTCATGCTCAGTGGAAGACTCATAGAAAGCGGTGAGTGTGCAGAGCTATGCTAAATATGATTGAAATCTTGGTTTAGCGTTTTCTCTGTTTGGTTATGGAGGTGTTTGGCCGAGTGGGATTGCTGTCAACTTGACCCTTCCAGGCTCTGAGGAAGGCGAAATCCGCCGAAACGTCAGCTTGTACGTAAATAAAGAAATAAAATAGCACCTCGTGTTTGCTGAACAGAAGTAGAAAGATATCTTCACTTTTTATTTAATAAGCAATACTAATTGATTTTAGTACAACTATAGGGCCGCAAATAAAAGGTTTTATTTGTTTTACCAAACTCTTGCACGGTGTTGTAATTATGAATGAACTTGACAATTAAAAATTTCAGAATTCATTATATTGGCAAAACAAACTTTGATTTTTTTCGAACAGCTAATTTGTCTACCCAGCGTTTTCGAAATTCCATCCTTATTCGAGTATGGTCTCACTTTAGCTTTTCTTCATGAAAAGTCGCTTGACCAATTGCACACTTCTCCACAAACATCTCCTACAAATTTCCCCACCATTAGGGACATAAGGCTTGCTTAGGAAGGCATAGTATCAAATCCAGGCTTAGCATTATTGTGGAACATGATGCCTACCATTGATCTACCATGCGCTCCCATGGGCTTCTGGGTGGAAATGTCGAATTACTATTCATCTTAGAAGATTCTGCTTCTAAAAAGACCTTTGTATGTTGTAGCCGGGCATCTAGTTCTCCTTCAGCTGAGTGAAGTGGTAAAGTACTTCCGTATTGTACACAATACGGACAAGAATGGAGTTCTCGCAGTACAGTGTTTGAAGATATCCTGCAATAAACACAGAATTTCCAAGTTTGATTCCGCGCTCATAGGCCAAGCTTGCTATCTCTCCAGGGTTCGAAAACTGGATCCAAACATCTTTGAGAGATAGAAGTGATCGAATAATCTGTTGTTTGCCTTCTATTCTTTGCCAGTAAGTAACTATTTTTTCACCCTGCAGAATTTGTTTCAAACGCCTTGATCATCAAAGTAATTATAACTACACCCCACCTTTCCAAGACAAAGAAGGAAGAAGAGGTGTTTTTCATCCTGCAAGCAACTGCATCATCACAATAACTCGTTTTTCACACCATGCGAAATCTCGAGTGTCGCAGAATTGATTCGCAGTTTGTTGACAACATAATCATCTCAGGAATGCTTGTAGCGCAGTGGTAATGCACACCTTGGTTTGAATTCTGGTTTAATCCATCGTCCTAGGCTTACCAAGCCTTCCATTCCTCCAAAGTTAGAAGACTGATATCATACCTCAACAGAATAGCAATACTAGCTTAATACATCGGTAGGGCAGCTGCAAATCGTTGTACAAGCCAGATATGCATTTGATCAGTTGTAATGATGTATGATAAGCTAGAATGTATGGTGCATTCATCGACGATTGGTTTACGCTCACAGCTTTATTCTTTTTTATTACTATCACTGCGGTTCTACAAAATTCCATTTCCGCAAAATTTTTTTATAGGTGAGAAATTGTTTCATGAAGGAAAACTTAGTAAAGGACAACGACTACATTCTCGAAAAATGGTTCAGTTGCATCCTTAACAAAGCACTTTTGAAAAAAAAAAACACAATTCTTTTGAATCAAATTTCAATAACTGTATCCTCTAAGAGGGAAGAAGAGCACAATGGTGGACTCCGATACAAAGTACACGCACGGTCATTAGCTCAGTCCCACAGGTGGGCTACCCAGCCTTCTCCATCCTTCTCTGCTCACAAAAATTGGTACACCAAGCTTTGTGAGGAAGCTCCCACCAGGTTACAAAGATCGTCGACTATTTTTTTTATGAAAACCTTGAGAACGCTCAAGCGCAGCAATTTCAGAATTACAGTATGAGTCAGTTCGAAAACAACAGTGTTGAGCAAGAAAAAAATCATCCGGTCGCCACTCAGGGGCGAATTCGCTCTCTCGTGGATGATGGGTGTAAAGCAACGATGCGAATGGAGAAACGAATGCTAGGGTCCATAAAATACATTATGTCGGATGACATACATAGAATAAAATAGAAAAAAGTGAAAAAATAATCCTACTTTAATCCTTGACCATGTTGTTCACCAATTGTCACTTGGACGACGAATTTATAGTGCGGAAGGTTCAGCGCTTAAAATTCTTAATAAAAAAAGATAGAGCTTAATTTAAAAAAAGGGTTAGAAAAAATGTAGATGGAGGTCCTTACTGCATGTTTTTGGAAACTAATCACGAATAGTCTGTAGACAGCTAAAGATTCATCGTCTGTCACCTTGCTTACAACTTATTGTGTGCGGTCTCAATTTTTTTAGAATTTAAATTGTATTCGTGTGCAATTTCACATATCTCGAAAGAGATTGCGGGTAACAGTATACGGCTGTAGGTGTTGATCAATTCCTTAAGGATACTTTATTTAGTCAACTTCATCAATCATCGTTAGAAGGTGATTGAGTGCAAATCTGGCCTATACAATAACTCGCCGTGGGCTGCTGATGTATCGTGTCAATGCTATTATCCTCCCGGAGAGGTCTGGTACCAAACGCCAATGATGCACTGAGAAGCACCACCATGTTTTGTCGATGGAAATCCCGCTTGGCTATTGCCTTCACGTTTGGGAGACGAATTGCCAACGAAGAAACCAAGACTGATTTTGTGGGCTGCGGAAGAACAGAATCCCATTATCGTAGAGTAAAAGAACTCGCTTCTTATAAGCAAAGATCTGCAAGTTTTAGTGATTTTTACTTCAGCTGATAATGCTCATTATAAAATCGGATATGTTGGTTTAAATTTAATAGAGCATTATCATCGTTGCACCTCATTTGAAGTCGCATTGTAACACGTGTGTTAAAGAGGCGATCGAAGAAGTAATTAAACCTATAACATTTTTAATCCATTCAATCCTTTTTCTATGCATGTTTTTTATTAGAATGATCTGGGATTTCTTGCACCAAATCGGAGCAAGTGATCCACAGCGAAGAGTCTTTCTACAAAATCGTTGTTGGAGACTTCAACGCCAAATTAGGAGCGCTCAACGAAAATGAATGCAGGATAGGGAAATTCGGAATAGAAGAGCGAAATGAAAACGAAAACTGTCTTGCAGGACACCTACCTCGTTTCTTCCATGGAAATTCATACTTCGAAAACAACGATCGCCGAAGGGCATGGAAGACCCCTAACTGAACGACTTATACGAGGATCGATCAAATTTTCACAAAGAAAATGGTGTCCCTTTAATACCTTGTTGGTACCTGAATTCCGCACTAGATCTGATACCGCCTTTTCCGCGTGTAAACTCGTTTGAACTTTCAAAAGAGCTCCTGTCATCGTCCAAGAAAAGCGAATCAATTGTTTACGACAAGGATGTGCTCAAAAAATCCTATCCTCATAAGACTGGCAGGTAAATGAAGACTGACCCAGGGGTACATGCTTCTTGGTGAAGGACTTAAAACATGTGTCGAATTCGTCTCACTTCTTTAAACGAGAAGTGCGGACCGCAGGTGCATTACTATTGAAGAGATCTTCTAAAAGGAAAGAAACTGCAGCTTCGTTCCACTATAACACAACTAACATGGCTAGTAAAAAGTTGCAGTTGGAAAAAAATCTTTATTAGAAGCTTTTTGTCGATATAAACAGAAAAACGTTTTGGAAACAGCTCAAAAACGATCTGGTCTGAGAAACTGCCGCCGGCATTGTAGCGACTATAGTGTTCCCCTATCGGCCTTGACGATCGAGGTTGGGTATATCACTACATCCCTCTACGATATAGAATTATAAAAGGGTTCTTCATCACGAAAATGTTGACGAAGAAACCCTACCTTGTCCACCACACTCGCCAAAACTTTCTTCTACCGACGGCCACTTTTTCAACCATATCGAGAATTTTCTGTGCGAGAAATACTTCAAAAACCAAACTAATGTCGAATGTGACTTCAACGACGTCACCCTTTAGGTGGCCCGGGCCATATGTGCCCATATGTAGATTAACTTGTTTGTCTTCAGAAGGAATATGCAGATTCTAATGATTGTTGTTTCAATTTACAAAGTTCCATAAAGTTTTTGAGATATGCTGTTTTAAATTTATAAGCTGACGTAGTTTCCACTTAAGTGGCTGGTAGCAAAGAGACGTTTTTGTAGAGATGTATCATTATCGACGAGGAGCGAAATTAGGCAGTTTACAGCAAGATTTCCAAAATGCGCTTTTTCATTGTCATCGTTGTTTATTCCATCACTAATAAATGGAAGAAGCAAAATGTGCAGCAATAACATGAAACCGATGCTAACTATTCTATTACTCAGTGCGCAGCGTAAAATGTGGGAGTATTTGAGAAATAAAAAGCCGTGAAGAAAGTCAAGCAACCCACAATGTTCTGCCTTTTGCTTATTGCCGCTTTTTTACGACAAGGCGTTATGTGAAATACAGCCTTTAGAGTTTCTGAGATGTGATCAAAACGAAGGACCTTAGCCAGGCTTCGAACTGGACATTAACCTTTCCTGGACGTCACGTGCCCACTGCATCAGCCGAGGCTCTTACTTTTTCCTTTCCTCTTCCATTTTTTGCCCTAGCGGTGCTATCAGCAACTACAGTTCGATGTTCAGCGCCGATTTACGCTCATCAATGAATTCCTATAGACGGGTGATTGCTGATAGCATCGTCAGTGGAAAAAACAGGCTGAGAGAAAGCAAAGGTTAGGGTCTCGGTTAGTTCAGTGGATAACATGTTAATCACCAGAAAGAGTAATCGTGAGTTCAAAGAGCAAATGAGGTTCCGTGTTTTGTTCTTACCTCAGCACCGTTGTGCTTATATTTCAAGCAACCTGCTTCATCAATACTTAAGTGTTTTTTCTCACTGGGTACTACTAGATTAAAATAGCGCCTGTCGTCTGAATTACCTTATGAAACTAATCTGGATCAGAGGTACTGCAATTCGATTTGCGAATTGTTCATGGAAACCTACTCATTTGTTTGTCCGATGCCGCTTTTCTTTAAGAAAAGCACCTTTGAAAGTAGCCGAAGGATCTTAGTGTCACCTAATGTACATATGCGCATAATATTTCACGAAGAAGCTCTGCGTTGAAAAACATTTCATATAGCCATTTTTAATGCCTAAGAAGATGAATATCATTTTGTAGTGAGTCGTGAAAGTTTGTTAATACACCGTTATTGACTTATGATAATGACGTAGCTAGTGAAGCGAGTAACGCAGTGATTAAAGGTGCTCTATAATGCGCACTGGATAATTCTCTTCCTCAAATTAGCATCCTTGGCTCACCAAGCCCTCTCCATCCCTACATGGTCGACAACCAGACTTGTCTGGGAGGATAAGAACGGAGTGAAACAGTGGCAGCCCACCGCAAATCGCTGTCCAATTCAAATTTGAATTCATTCACCTCTACAATGATGTCGAATGCAGAACACATCCCTCAAAGATTGATCGACCCCAAAAGATTTATCTTTTTTTGTCCACGGAGTAGCGAAACACTTATTAGCGTATGTAGTCGTCAACCGGTCAATGCTCCGTCTTTATAGATTGACAGAATGCCAGCTACATTACAGGGCTTAGGTTTCATTTTGGACGATTTGAGATTCCTAAGATTAGTTTACGTGTATCAGTGTCTGAAGATGAAAATATCGGAAACTTGATTATTATGGATTTTAATTTGGAAAACTAATGTATAAAGTTCTTATAGAACAACGTTACCGTGAACAACGGTGTGAGAAGCGAGTTTAATTTCAATTTTTCTGTTTAGCTGTATTAGCACTAATATCTGTTCGTTTTTTGGGTATCACCGCTGGTTATTTTACCAGAACGACTGGTATCTCATGTTAATATGACCTCTTTCGTACGTTTAGTGTCGCCCTATGAGAGTAGATTACACCTCGGTGACACTTGCAACCCTACCCTCCACCCCTTCGATCATGTAGTGTGCTTAATTGTGGGATTCATGTTTCTGAGTTATAAAACAAGTTTTTTGGTCGAAAGATTTCAGAATTCGTTGTGCAACAAAAATTTTTACTCACTGTTCACGGAATTTTGAAGTCAGAAAGCTATTAAGACAGAGGTTCGGTGAATTCTAGAAGAGATTTAGGTTTAATAGTCAAATTTCTTCAAAAATTTTCGATAAATACCTGAAAATTAGCGAAAGAACGGTTTTCACACCTTTTAGACGTTCACGGATCACTGATGCGATCGTATCTGACTGTAAACTGGCATTTTCGAAGTTCTTCAAGCTCAACATTTCCTCAGCAACACTACGCAACAGTGCTTCACCGTATACGGGACGAAATCTAAATTAATCTATTTGCTATCCCTTATTAGTTGTTCTGATTTTTTTATGCCAGTAATGCACTCGTTTCACATGAAGATGTGAGGTGTGAGGTAGCAGTGCTTTCAACAGGTTTTCGGTGGCCTTCATAACGACATAATACTACTTCAGCAAATATCGCTGCTATCGTCTAATCACTCACTTTTAGTAGTAAATATGGCTTACCGCACTTCTATCAGGAATCTGTTAGAATAGTGTGGGAATATTCGGGGAAAACATGAAAGAATGTGAATATTGCTTCATCTATTCCCGAAGAAGTCGACGAACGACAAAATTAGTATTTCACGCTGGGCTTCATATACAAAATAAATACAGATTTAAAAACGCTGAGAAACAAATGGTAATTTAAAATGCGTACTTTTCATTCTGTTTCGGACGAAGGACAAAGTCGCGAGTGATGTCGACTGCCATGTTCGGTCAAATGGGACATTTTTGGTTGCCAAGGTGACACTACAGCAGTCTCAAACAGCTGAAGAATGTTGAGTCGTTCACGCTTTTATAACCCTTACATAAGCCGATGTAGTAGTATTTTTGACTCATGCACTAGTTTTACGGAGAACACATAAATTAGGCCCAATGTAATCACTTTTTTATTTAGAGCCTATTCTTTTTTAGTGGTGAGATATACTGTGAAATATAACTACAATGATACTGAGAATACACAGTTTAAAATACATTGAGATACTTACTACTGATTTAGCTTAGCAGTGTTTAATGCCGGTTTGCTTCACGGATCAATCCTGTAGACGGGTGATTGCTCATAGGACGCATAAAAAAATGATGAGAGGAAGAGGAGACGAAGAACCCGCAAAATTGGTGGTGAGAGCGTTGGGCGCCGGAAAGGATAATAGCTTGTTCGATCCCCACCACACAAACCTGCAATTCGGAGTTTTGCAAATATCTCAATATCACTGTAGCAATGAAAGGCGTATGTAGCGCAGTGCTCGGAGGCGCCCTGCAATATACATGGGATCGGTCTCTCAATTGCCGGCAAGTTGGCACCAGACTTGTGTGGGAGAATGGCAACACTGGTTCGACATATCAGAAGGCCATGGCGAGTCATTATAAAGGCCAGATATGCATTCAGTCACCTCCAGCGATGCTTTATGAAGTCGAATGCACAGCGCATCCCTCAGGGATTGATAAAGGCCGAGAGCTTTCTCCTTTAATATTGTAGCAATAAACATTAGTTTTAATATCTCAGTAGGTAGTTTTTCTCAGTTCTAAATAAGCTCCTTAAAGAAATGAGGAGCTTATTTAGAACTGAGAAAGCAATCAACCCCGCGATTTGTGCTTTACAAGCTACACTACTTTCGCTATGAGGGAGTAATTTCGTCAGTCAATAAATAGCTCTAATAGGCACAAACAAAATTCTTATTCGTGCCTCTTGTATGTCAAACTAGTGGACTGGACTCTTTCGTCGAATGTGAGGAAGATAAACCTCATTCCTTTGGCGCGATGTCCTTTATATTTATGGGTTTGAGAGAAGGTGGCTTTGATGAGTCTCATCCACAATAAGGAAGCCTAATGGAACCGTGAGGAGATGGTTGACACAATGTTAGTGATGCTGATCATTTCCAGTGCGGTGCTGGTTCGATTCTAGTCTAGACTGGACAGGCCCCTCATCACTCCGGGGTCGGGAAATTGGTACCGGACATGTTCATGGTAAAAATCATTTTTTGCAATCTAATTGGAAATGCTCCAATCCGGCTATTTCAGGGCTCCAAGTAAACTCGACTCAGCGAGAATTCTACGACATTCAAGATAAAATAAATAGTTCTTAAGCAGTAGTCGGTGCCAAAAGGCCTTTGTGTATGATGCATGCAAAGGCACGAATCGAACTTGGGAAGTGCTGGGATCCGCACAGTAGACGTGTTGACCGGTCGTATAAAAAAAATACTTATTGTAGATTAAAACTGGGCATCCTTATCTGCAGTCAAAGCACGAGGGTGTATTATAATGTTCTACTGAGCGACATTCAAAGAGTATAATAATTTATAAAAAAAGAAGATATTTCACATAAAAACCGACTGCAAAAAAATGTTCAGCAGTATAAAATATGTTTACAAAGCATTGACACAGCTCCACTATTACTTCTAGTGCTCAAATACTATGTGTTATAGCCTTCTCTGCGGTCGTTGCGACGCACTCGGAAACTGTAGATAAGTTCAACTGCTGCTATCACTTTTTCATCTTTGCGTGGTATTGAGGGTCATAGATACTTCAGAACCGATGTAGTGATAGTGGAAAAGAATTCACTACGACGACGAAAAACAGAAAGGTCGCATGATAAAGAGTAGAGGAATTCGCCTTGCTACGTTGTCAAGAACATTTCACGGTACTTCATCGGTGAATGTACCAAGTGCTCATTTTATGTCTATTTTTTTTAATTACATGGTATTTCTTTGATTAATGGACCAAGCTTACCCCACCTTTCATCCTGTTCGTCATCGTAAATCCGTCATTCATATGCTCTACTGTCTCTTTAGGACTTTTCCTTCGCAATGAATGTTGTTAATGCTGGTCAAATCGAGATCCTTCCTGCAATCCTAGGATACCTCTACTAGGGTGTTCCCAGGTTTTTAGTTTGGGCAGTCGCTGCCTTTGCAGAAGGAGCTTTTATAAAACAATTCTGCTGCAAATTTGTGTATGCAGGTGAATTTGTTGGCCTGGGTGCTGTACCAGCAACCACGTGTGTATTGCACCAAATCTCTAACCACCGCTCTTCTAGCATAAATGTGTAGTTTTGACATCGAAATAAAAGAGTAGGAAGCTTGCATTGTTTCCTAGTTATTGTCCTTGTTTGTCACTCGCCATGCAGTGAAGATCATGTAATGCTGAAATAAAGAAAAAAACTTGGTTAGCGAAATCGAGACGCATTACAGGTAGCCTTCCTTTTTGTTTTTTATGCATTTGAACGTGCAAAAATGAAATCGTTATTAACAGGGGAGCAGATAGTGAGACTAAACAACGATCGTGCAAATAGTGTTTGAAATAGAAGCTATCAATGATTTTAATGTTGCTGAGGTATTTGCAAAACTCCGGACCGCATGTACCTGCGGTGAGGAACGAAAGCGCTATTACCTTTTCCGGGGGCTAACGTGTTTACCACCACACCATGCGGGCCCTTCGTTTCACCTGTCTCTCAGCTAGTTCTATCGAATTGATCTGGGAAGCCTACATCGGCATTGAACCCAGTTAAGCTGAGGCTGTAGTTGAAATTAAAATGTTTTACTTTTTATTTAGCCCCCAGAAAGAGTAATAGCGCGTTCGTTCCCCACCACAGACACCTGCTGTCCGGAGTTTTGCAAATACTTCAGCAACATTGTGGTTGCATTTCACTTAATACCCTGCCGTAAAAACTGTAGTAGGAAGGAAATAAAGAGTAAAACATTACCAATGATTTCGTTGTAATTAGGCGATAAAGTGTAACTAGATCGGGGTTGATCCGTCTATTTGGGATGCGTTATGCATTCAATTCCATTCGTAGCTGAGGTAAGTGAATACGTAGCTAGACCATTCAGTTACATCTGTTGACCTCACTAGTCCGTAGAGATGGTAGAGTTGGCGAGTCCAGCCAACGACCACGTGTTTTTCAATGCACCGCTGGCCACTGTGCTACGCCCACTGTGTTCTATACATGTAAGTTGGAAGACTCACTATTTTTTTATGGCTCTTTCTTGTAATCGAACTGCATTTTTCGACTACGTAGTTTGCCTGAAGATCAGTCTTAATCCATAGAAGTAACACGCAGCGTTTTTTCTTACGACTTGACAACAGAAACGGATTCCATGCCCTTCACTGTATTTCAACTAAATATAAATCTGGCATAAAACGAATATGAAACGCGTAAATGAGATGATTGATGATTTCGTCTTGTTTTGAAAACAACATAATCATAGCTGCACCGATGATGTGCACTGAATTAAACGCCATTGAAGTATGAATGAGGTTCATCATTAGGTCTTCATGAAGTTCAGAACTACTATCAGTTAGAATAAGCTTAATGCTTATTTCCAATCTGTAGTCGCCATCAACACTATTATAGGTCGGAATAACTGT
This sequence comes from Angiostrongylus costaricensis, assembly GCA_900624975.1. Taxonomy (NCBI): domain Eukaryota; kingdom Metazoa; phylum Nematoda; class Chromadorea; order Rhabditida; family Metastrongylidae; genus Angiostrongylus; species Angiostrongylus costaricensis. Next base: position 39,836 of record UYYA01000140.1, on the reverse strand, counting down.
CATATGCCTTTCTTATTAGTTTTACCTGATCAACTCGCTTCAGTAAGTTATATGTATTCACGCCTTTCCCTCTGTCCAATGTTTCAATTCTATTTCAACGAAAAACTTAGTGTGAAAACGTTTTCCAATTTCAGTAGCTATGTTGGACGCGTATATTGCAACAGCTAGAAGGTACCAAACAATACACAAAACGATTAACGGTTCGATCCTGCGCCCAAGGCTAGCCGATCTATCCATTCTTCGGGGATCTGTAAATTGTTCCTGGACTTGCATTAGAGGACAACAACACTGGCTAAATACATCACCAGACATTATAAAGGCCAAATATTCATTCGATTACCTCCACTCCGCATAATAGAGCCCAGTGCATAGCTTGTCCCAAAGGGATAGATGAAAGTCACACCTTATTTACCCTTTTTGTCCACACAATATTTTTGAATGACCAATTTGGGCGCTCCATTTTCCTCATTTTTTTGAGAACAATTAAAGTAATTCGTAAAGAAAGTGGTAAATAAGTACCGTTACTATCATAGTACTCAACATATTGCACCATCTCAGTGATACTTTGTAAATGAATGATCTTGGAGTGCAAGTTCTATCTGCCACACACATAAGACCTCTCGCCTAGGGACCATAACTTCTCTAAGCATTTCGACAACTTTCTTTACGAGAAATCCTTCAGATACTAACTCGAGGAGGAAGCTGTCGGCTTTACTCCCTCCAGAAATGCAGAATTTTAAGCAACCGGTGTAAATAAACTTGTTTCTCTTCGACAACATTAATTAGAATTCAATAGCTTTTAATTGGAGCAGTAAGAGTTGACTAGTAAAATGTATTCTGAGGTAAGGTATACTACTTTAAAAATTCTGATGGAAATTCGCCATTAATTTCTGGACAACCTAATAGAAGGATATTCAAGGTTCTGTGCATTCTATGTTTGCCATGTGTTGGGCCGTAGACAATGTTCTTGTAATTGACGTACTTCAAGCAGATCCACAAGTTTGCAAAAGGCTTTCACAGTGTGCTGTAATCTTTTAGACAATAAAAGTGCGTGTACAAATGTTCAATCATATGCATTGAATTAAATGCATGTCTAGCCACTCAATGTTGCTAATTCAGTAGTCTTTCAACGAATAAACGAGCACAATCTACGAAGCTCATAAAAGACTTTAGTTATTGGCATAATACACAATACACAACGACGCATATTCAGCAATAAGAAGCAGATTTATTATACTTATTCTACTGCAATGAAATTCTGATTTTCCGCAGATCATAAATCTTCTCGCCTCCTTTCCTGTCGCTAAGGCTCATTTTTCGAGCAGCGAAGCAATTGAACGAACCAGCTCTATTCCTACGAGACGAGATCGCGTATTCGCGCCAGTGGATCATTAAGCAGTAGTACTTACTTTCGAAAATTTATACAGTTAAATATCGTTTTCGATCTTTTGCCAGAAAATTTCAAGTTTCAACACGGTTGAGATTAAATGCACGTTTTTTAATACTTTGTGTATATAGCTATAGAGGATCCTTAAAACCCTAAAATAAAAAAATCTCACACCCAAGCTTATGGACTCTTAGTGTTCACAAGCGATCGCTAAATTATTAGCGCCCTTGTTGAAAAAGTAGGCCGCACCGTTGTAGAAGTGTTGTTAAAAATTGATCAACGTAATAAAAAGAAATAGCGTCGTTTTTTGTTTTCGAAGATAAGAGCGTGGGAAAATCCTTATTGAACTAACTAGATGCAAAGGGATTCCAACAGGTGAGGGTGGTATACTAACTTGTTCTATTTCTCACTTTTTTGTTAAAGAACATGATAAGATATTATCTGTGGAACAACTTCATCAATATTGTGAGAACACGTCCTCAGCTACAAAACGCCTGTGTTGTAATGTTGCTAAGAAGAATCACGTTTTGCTTTTTCTTTTCTTTTTTACTTGATCCGATAACAAATATCGTTCCGACCCTGGCGCTTCATTCACTCGATTCGCTTCCTCGTTTCCATCGTTTCTACGAAGAGAGTTTTCATCCATTTGCTGCTCATTGTCGTTTCCTTTCTCCTTTCGGTTTTGCACATACATGGAAAAGGTGGTAATCAGTAAGTCGAGAAATCCACCGGAAAAAATCCAAAATTTCCTTCATATATAAATACAATAATAGACAAGTTAAAAAGTTGTTCCCACTGTAAACTTTTTACTAACCTCTATATTGGATTATAAAATGTGAAAAGTTGTATCATCACGTTCAAAATTTTCTTTTACAGATCAGACTCGGGGTTTCACTTTTCTGGCTTTTTTCTGACCTCATTAGAGTTCCAATTTTTCATCTAGTGGGCGGGCGTTGTGTTCTTTTGCATCGTCATCAAACCCGACAGCGAACTCGTCCATCATTACGAGTTGTTTCCTCTTTGAGTAGTTCCTATGTTCAAGAAATTTCAGAGAAAAAAAAACACATAGCAAAAAATCACAGAGGCTATTGCCCTTGTTGTTCAAAATGAAGTAGAAATGGAGGCATGTTTTATTGCCTTAGCTTTTGGAATTTATCGTAGTTAGAACTAAATCCTATAATTAAAACCTGCACAAATAACTGCATAATCGTTCAATTTGCAAAACTGTGAAATTTCTTTTGCATACAGAAATTACTGTTTTAGACAGAAACAGCTTTAAAAAATTTTCATGGTGTCATTTTGCTTCCTATTTTTATTTTGCAATTTCTTCTTCATTACAAGCCCCGGCACCACACATTACACAGTATGGATCGCAACACATCTTGCATTCCATTCCTTTGCTGGAATCCAACATCGACTAAGAACGAAGGTCTTCTCCTTTTTTTGCGAATGGAGTCGGCAACTTTTTGAGCAATTTTTTTGTCTTCTTAGGAAATATCGTTAAATGCTGGTAATGTCGATTCTCTTTTGAATGTTGGAATGGCCGTGTTAGGACGTCGCTACGTGAATTAGAGGGAATGAGCATGACCCAGATCGATCTGGTACCAATTTCCTGACACCAAAGGAATTAGAAGCTTTATGAATCTGAAGCGATGATGAACTAATGGCTTGGTATGTTGGAGCATCCTCATTCCTAAAGGAAACACAATGCTCCACTGTCTGCATCAATAGCGAAACCATTTAATTTACTTATTTTATGTATGCGCTACTCCATCACGTACTTTATGAACTCCAGCAATTCTTTTGTTTGGTTAGTTATCACATCCACAAATAACTGTGCGCTCCTTTGTCATATGGTGTCATATTTTCGTTTATAACTGTCGTTGAATACTTGGATCGAGTTGACTCTTTCCTTGAACACTATTAGAAGCTACTAGAACGTTCCCAAAACGAAAGACCGTCTTTGTAGACCAAACGAATCTTTTTCCAGGATTGTGGGTTTTGCTTGTCTGACACGAGGTCACACCAGCCACCATACGTCCATTGCATGGCGTCTTTAACCACTATGTTTCCTTATGTTTAATGACTTCAAAAAAAAAGAACAAAAGTAACAGGCAAAAAAACGTCAGTGATAAATCTTTTTGAAAAAAACAGAAGCATAGAGGTCGCGAGTATAAAATTTTGCTTCATCTTCAGTGGTAACTTGTAATAATGCGCTAGTGCAGTGCTGTTGTCGTCGTTCATCACAAAGCGCATTACAGTGAAATTAATGAGATTGCGCAATTTTTAAGGATTTCATCGGATGCAGTCAGTTTTGTCATTATTGCTGCTCTCAGTTGAACAGCGATGAATGCTACAAGTACTTCAAAACTTATGAATACTTGAATATATACGTATGCTTACATATACAGAAATTTCAATATTAAACACTAAAAATACCAGCCAATGAGTAGAACGCGTAAGGCTCTTGCCATGTTAGAGTTGATGCCACTATGATTACTGTAGGAATCTCATGAATGAAGAACCATTTTACGGTTTACGTAGAGATTATGAAACTCTCCCTTATTTCGATCACTAACACTATATACTAGATACCTACTTGATACTCGAGTGGCCCGTCCTCACTGGCTGTGCGGGCCCCAGCATAATCTCCGCCTTTCAGAGACTTACTGGTTAAGCCATTATGGTTTCCTGGTGTCCCGAGGTCGGCCTGGCCAAAATCTGTCTCAGGTCATCACCACCAAGAGCAGTCGCAGCCCTTGTGGAACAGAGAGTGATTTACCACCATGCGACTTTGTTACCAGGACGATGGTAGATTCTGGTATTGGTTTAATTCCTAGGTAGGTTTCCTGATGGAAACGTCGACCTCCTTCTCAGCTTGGTAGACCCTGCCAGGAGATGAATCCCCCGCTGTACATCGCAGTCCGCCACCCAGGAACACCTCCCAGCTACGAAGAGGCGGTAAACAGTTGGGGGGAATAACACTATATATATCGCTTAAATGTGTATGAACGATGAATTATTATTGAAATTTTAGTTTCTTTTCGTAGGATTCTATCTAATGGCTTTTCATTTCATTTTCCCACATCCTATTGTTATAGTACGAAAAATAAAGTAACTTATTCACTAGTCCGATAGTGTGAAATGGAAAGATGCACGTTTGAAAAGATCTTAGTGGAAAGCACAGCGAGAAAGAACTGAAACAATTTGTGCAGTTTGTTGTAATCGATCATTTGAGGCATTTTTGAAAGGCTTAGTTCCAGTTTGCACTGCTTTCCTGAAAATGTTCGTAGTGATTTTCTTTGTTACAGTATTACCAATTTTTAACCCTGTGTGAATATGAACAACGAATCAGGTTAGTTTATCAGAATTTAGTTCAGTTCGCAGCTTTTTTTGCGAGTTTCATAGCGCAGAAGTAAGAAAATATGAAAATGCAAACATAGTTGTATATACATGAAATACGGGTTGATTGACAGACTTTGACAGGTATATCTTGGATCCATATGGTTCTTTTTTAAATGCCATTTCACTGCTCGTTTTTGAATCCCAGATATATTGTGGAGAGGGCTTATAATCGTATTGTCATCTTTTTCCAATACATTCGGCTCCTGCTATTTTTTCCGTAAGTTGATATCTTTAGTAATTATCTTTTGTCATCTACTCTTTCTGTGAAAGTAGGCAACGGATAAGTCTTCATATCATCTGTTTGTCAGCGTGTTCTTAGAAGCGTTTAACAAATAATGATGTCGGTTGTTCCTAATGGGGTCTCGTGCTCAGGTCTTCAAGCATTTTAATGAATGTGTGGGGTGATTTGAACCAACGGAGTCATATTCGTAACGTTATGACATCCCAACTTTCTTCTGCCTCGTCCATAATCTCCCATCATCTCTTTCTTTTTTTAAATATTGCTGTGCCTTCAAACCTGTATTCGCTAAAACATTTTGAAATTTTTATATAAATTTGATTTAAATTAGATTTTTATCTGTCGTGAGCATACGGTGTCGCTTGCCAAAGAATACAGTAGGCTGCCATTGATACTGTAGTGTTTAGGGACGATGATATTTCGACTTTTCGCTTCGGTTATCGTGATGTTCATTCTTATCACAACATCATTTGCCGAAATTGAAAAAAATATGGTGAGACTAACTTTACTGGCCCAATTATAGTAGTACTACAAAGGATTTTTATATGAAAAGAGTGCATTCAGGGGATGACGCCGCTTCGATACACATTCTATCCAGATATCAACGCTTATGCACCTCAGCAGTTTAGTCAAGTACGACTAGTAAGTTTGCAAACTATCCAAAGAAACTTATGAAAATTGAATAATACTGTTATCGCAATGTAAAGTATTGAAATAAATAAAAGGTCTAATAAACGTTAAAAGACGCATTAATCTCCTTAGCAGTTTCTTATGTCTTTACGGCTTTTTATTCAAAATTGAAAGAAAAAGTCACTTACTACGCAAACCTTTTACGAATGAGCAAAATTATTTGAATTATTACATAAATTGGGAGCGCGTGGAGCAGTGGTCGGAGGTGCCCTGCAACACGCACAGAAATGATCCCTCGCCCATGGCCTACCAAACCTTCCATCTCACCGGAGTTGGCAAATTGGTACCAGACTTGTCTGGGAGGTTAGCAGCACTGGCTCCATACATCGGTAAGCCATCGCGAGTTATTGTGAAGGCCAGACACTCCAAACGATGCTTAATGAAGCCGAATGCATGGCGCATCCCTCAAGGATTGGTCAGCGCCGACAGCTCTATCCTTATCCTTTATCACATAAGTTATATTTCCGCTTTCTTAATAGTACAGTTACTGCTACTGCTATGGTTATTACTAGATTTTTTTGTCAGAAAAATTTTAACTGTTGAAAATCTTTTAATCTTTGCATTGCAAAATCGGTAATGGCTAGAGTTTGCCCGAACAATATTACTGCAACCCAAACTTCCGAAAAAATTTTGATGAAACAAACTTTAAGAAGAAAAGGTTTGTGAAATATTTTTAATAGTTTAAAGGGAAGAGGACACACGATGTCGGCTAAGCAGTTGAATTTAAAATCGTTCACTTATTTCTTCTTACTAAATCGCTAAAATTAACACTATTTCTTTACCAGGAAGTACACTGGTTGTTAGAATCACATTGGATAATAACCAACTACAACAAAGTAATCATTTTTTTTTGTTTTTTCTGTCACTAAAGAAATTGACACGTTTCGTTTCCGGTTTCGAAGCGCAACAACGCTGAGATGATAAATCACATTCTGAAGCACTACGGAACACTGAATCAACTTGGTGATGTGGGAAAGTAGATTATTGTTGAATAACTGAATAAATATAGTTTTGAATATCCTCAACAACGCGTTTTATCTTTTTCTGCTTTTCTTCCCTTCTTCTTCTTCTTCCTATTTTTTTATTTAGTAATATCGAATGAACTGAATAGACAGCATGGCGAGTGACTAGGATTGACATCATTACATGGTAATGTGTTTGTAAATAATACAAATCTTCACCATTGTTCTCACAACAGTTAGTATTAGTAATATTATTAGCAACTACTGTACAACCACTTTAAGATACCGTTCAGAATAAAAACGAGTTATACAAATATTCCATTTAGTTTAGTTACCAGAAAACATTTGACAAGCAATAGGAAAACGCTGGCGACTGTGTTAAACCAATGATGAATGAGCCATGGATTCGACATCATAAAAGATTCTTACAGGTGATTTAACACATATATGCTTTTTCGACGACTTTCGATTGCCTGCCTATAAATTAAGTCAATGCTGCTCTCCTACTAGACCTTCTAAACACTAGATCCTGCTGGCAATGTGCCGAAAGCGAAGGCCCGGAAAGCTTGAATGAGAGCCAGCAGAACCAATTTATTCCAAGGCACCTGTAACCACTGCACTACATTCGCTCGTAGGCAGCGTATAATAAAAAACAGCGATTGTTCATTACGTTGAACCGCAATTTCGTACAGCGAATAACGAAGAAAGCTGTACATTTCACTTACTGAAGTATGTAGATTCGCGTGCGAACCATTTTCACATGTCCTGTTGGTTTCAGCAATTTTTCCATTCTTTTCGCCTGCTTTCAACCACAACCCAAAAAAGTTATCACGTTAATCAGTTGATAGATAGATTCTTTTACATCTTGAGGGTCTGTGGACTCTTTTAGTCAACTGCATTCTGAGTTCCAGTCGACCTTAACTTTTTCTGAAAACTCGACATAGCCATGCCAGAGGTTTTCGATTCGTTTCCACAAACAGTTGCCAGTTTTGTGGATGTGAGTGATGTCTGCTAATTTGCGACTCACATTTTCCAGGATGACAGATGATAAGTGCAGAAATGAAAATAAAATTTTTTTGTGTGTTCATTTCTGACTCCATGGAACTCACAAATATAGCACATGTATTGATATAAGATATTCGACATACACAACATGCAAAAACGAAAGGATATAAATATCTGAAGTCAGTTAGCACCTCTCTACGTTATGGTCGCAAAGGAAGTGATGGTATCTGTCCTATGTCGCCATACGGACAAGTTGCAATATAAAAAACCACTTTTTTTTAAAAGGACTTAAAGTGATAATTAATTGTCACGAACCTTGTTACACCTGCTCATTTTTTGCTTCGTGCTATAAAAAAATACATGAATTACAGCTAGGTGATAGAACATGTTCTTTGCAGTCCTCCTTATTTAAAGAGTGAACAGCTTATGTTTATTAAAACCCCCAAAAAATCCTTTTTGAGATAGAAGGACGGTTAGAACAAACGCTTGTGAAGTTGCAAAGTCTGCATAATGAAAAAAGAAAAAGCTTTCAGCGTTGATCAGTCCCTGAAAGATACGCCATGCATTCGACTTCGTCAGTCATTGTCAGAGGTGATTGAATACATACCCTATACAATGATTTAAGATGGCCTACTGATGAATTTGGTCGACCTGTGCTGTTGCCCTCTCAGACAAGCCTGATTCCAGTTTGTAGACATAGGAATGATGGAAAGCATTTTGTGCCCGGAGCGTGGGATCAAACAAAAACTTGTTCCGTGTTGTAGGACACCTGTAACCACTGCGTTACACATTTCCAAAACCCTACACAACAGTTACTAGAAGGTATTTGACCAGGGCGTGTGTTGGCTAGTGGTTAGAAGTCTACCGCAGTGCACATGTAGTTTGATCCTGTTCCCCCATAAAACCAAGTTTACAAGGTCGGAAAAATTGTGCTAGAGTAGTCTGCGAGGATAAAAATTATTGTTTCATTACATCCAAAACGACAGAAATTTATTGCATTGTCAATATATGGGTTAAATAAGCTTTTCAATGGTCATTGAAATTAAAAGCATGATGCTTCACTAGGAGAGGAAAGGACGCCGAGCGCTTACTCTCTCATCTTTTGTTTTTTATTTCTGATAGCTGTATATTTTGTAATTGTTTTGCTATCTACTTTCGGATATAAGTAGAAGGAATGTTTTTTTTTGAGTTTACTCACAAGCATAATGATCTACGTTGTTATGTAATGCATGTAATGTGATGAATTACGCAGCGCTCAGTATTCACGTGTAAGTTCATTACTTCATTATCTATAGCTATGAATATCTGAATGATCTAAAGTTTGTAAAGCTGTGGTCGATTTGGTTCATTGTCGTCCATCACCTTATTATAGTGAGGCGAGGATTCAACAACACAGTTGTGCCCCTCAATTTGCGGATGAGTTAGACTCTTCAGTTCAGATGACAAGCTAGTCGTTTGGGAAGCAGAGTTATCCCAAGGCATAAGATCTCCTTTCGATCCACAACCGCCGGCCTACTATCAGTATTGACGAGTTCTGAAAGTTTTAGCAAACCTGACTCGACGCTCTTGCGTTTTGGTCAACTAGGGAATTAAACTATTTATATGTCCAGGTATAAAACGTTAAACACGATTGAAACACTCCTATCCTCTTAAAAGGATTTTGGTTTATTCTTATTGTTGTGTATTAAGTGCCAAGAATATTTATCCTCAGAAACCTCCCTCAGAACCACTATTCATTAACATCGGTTTCTACTTCCTTCCGTTAACATTGTCATTCTCGGTAATCGCAAAATTTCTTACAAAATGGTGATATTCGTAGTAGTAATTAATATAGAAAAATCACTTCACCAGCTCGTCCTTGCACCAATATTGGTGGAAAATTGTGCTCGAACAAATCTATAGAAGAAATAGTAAAAAAGACTTTATTTGAAGATATAACTTTTACAGTAGATAACGCTATTACATGGCAAAATCTAATACATTTTCAAGCTGTGCTATTCACATTCACGGAGTAAACATTCTTCACTTTGCACGTTTCATCGGGCCAACCTAATAACTACGAAATTGTATTAAACTAACTAAAGACCGTATAAAACAACAGCTAGAAAGACTAAATTACAAAAACAAAGAGACGAGAAGATGATATATGACACTACAGTGAGCTTAAATGTCCTGAATAGAGGCCTGATTTGGAGGCGGAAGTAGACGTTGATGACACATGTGTCAGGTCTGGGCAAACATTCACCACTGAGAGCTAAGAGTCTGACGATATTCTGAGGCACTTAACTCCTCAATTGCACCCCGCTACCTTCTAGACGACGACCACAAAACGATGCGTACAGTTTTAGTATCAATACCTATAATCATCGGCATCAGTTCGCTTCATCAATCATATTCAAGCAGAAATGGACGAGTTACCATGCTTTCTGAGGTGATCTCTTAGCAAGTAAATTATAAATCCAGCAATAAAATGTGTCAGTTGGAAAAGGCTTCATTAGTCAATTTTCATAGCAGCTCAATTTGAACAACACCTCCATTGACATCTATTTTCGATTTCCGCGCTGACCAATCTTTTGATGAAAGAAGTGCATTATAATATTTACGCCATTTAAATAAGTAAACATCTGATACTACAAAAGCGATCTATGGAACAACGTAAAACTTTCTTCTGCCTAGTTTTCACACGTCTGCCTTCAGAATTTTTAAAAATAGCTAAATTCTTTTAAATTTTTTTTTTTACTACGAAAGCTAATGACGTAGAATAGAATATGGCAGGCTGAAACACAAGAGCACATGAATATCAATGTTTTTTGAATATGTTCAATGAAAGTTTTCAGGTAGAAAGAAATTTTCTGGAAATTTTAATGACTGGTAGACAAAAGTATTCCAAGTTGACAGAAATACCCGTAATGGCTAGAAAAACAACTTTGATAAAAGGGAAATGAAATAGTTAATTATATGTCCAAATCAAAAATATTTACTTCGTCACGTACCGAATTATTACCGGGGCTATTACACTTTGTTTTGTGAAAGAAAAATAAGTATCAAAGTAGAGTCGGCCATGAGCTGCCTGACAAAGCTCTTCACAGAAAATAGAAAATAATAAATTAGAAGGATTGTAGTTTCAGTTCAAGAAAGAAGCTGTAAGCAATAATTTCATTGAAAGAATTGAATTTATAAAATTGTACTTTTAGTCTGCATCGGATCCAGCTGACTATTTGTATTGCAATGTTGGCAGGATTTTTTCAAAAGTCCGATTCCCTTCACTCATTTGAAAATTTTAAACTTTAGATCAGAAATATTTTTTAAGCACAGAGAAAAAAGTTCGAGCATAAATTCCGATATTGATGTTGTTCGTAACATCGGCAGGGTACGGTAGCGTCATGGGTGGCTCCATTCAGATAACAGTGCCTTCAAATAAAACATTTATTTTCCAATATGACCTATATTCCCATTTAATTATATTAGTTGAAGCTCCACTACACCATACGTAGCCAATAAACTTATACATGTAGGTAATACCAGAAAAAACTGCATAGCTAAAAAAATCTAGTTGTAAATTGCGGTGCCAAAGATATGTAGTAATTGGCTTTTATAGTTGAACAACGGTTCGAATTCGACAGTGGTTATACCGGACACTTCGCTTCCACTACTTACAGAATGTGGGTGGTACGAGCAGAAGAAACTACATCAATGTACTAACATGTTCTATAGCAGTGGTATTGTCAACGATGTCAACATCACTTGGATGGACATATTGGAAAGTACTGAACATTTCAATGAGATGTGCGAGTGAGTCTGGACACGTTAGTTTAGTAGAGAACAGAACAACCATCGCATCATACATAGTAGTTAATGTGGTTCAAAACTCTACACTTTTCTATGCGATTGATCTGACAGGAGATTGGTATAAAAAAAACTTCCATTTGATTAATGTTTCAGCGTTTTACTTTAAAACTAGCTCTCTCATCAAGCTATGAATAGTTTGGAAAGCCTTTCTGATTTCTTTTCCTACATTTCCTTTTTCGCTTGAAATTGGGAATATCCAGTTTTATCAATGCCATTCGGTGGACATATATATATATATATATATATATATATATATATATATATGTATATATATATATAACAATATTTTTATCGCTACTTTTTTAGTTAGAAGTGAAATTGAAGACTGTGTCTCCTATAAGTTTTCTGGATTGTCTCTTTAACAAATGAGTCAAAAGCTAAAAAAACTAACAAACTTTGCCACTAGGTAAACATTTATTTTAAACATATATAAAAGGATAAAGGATAAAGCTCTAGGCCTTCATCAATCCTTGAGGGATGCGCCATGCAGTCAATTTCATTATGCATCGTTTTAAGGTAAGTGGAAGCATGTATGGCCTTTACAATGACTCGTGGTGGCTCACCTGTATCAAGTCATTACTGCTATCCTCCCAGACAAGTCCGGTACCAATTTGCCGACCTAGGAGGAATGGAAGGCATGGTGGACAGGGGTGCGAGGATCGATTCCATGTGTGTGTTGCAGGGTGCCACCGACCATTGAGCCACTTGCGCTTTTATATATATATATATATATATATTTATATATGTATATATTCAGCAGTGTGCTTTATAGGGTTTCCCGGCATAAAGTGAATAAGTTTGAAAAGATCATCTACTTTTTAAGATTTCGAATTTCTTCAGACCTAACCATTTATGGTTTTCATGCAGCTGGAAAAAAGTATTCTCCGGAAACGATTTGCGTCATACATCCCACATCCACAAGGCTACCTGAAAACAGGTTTCAAGCAGTTTAGGTTTTAAGTCAATAACCCCATCCTTCGGATTGATCTCATCTTCCAGTCCACTGCACTTTGCCTGGATCGAAGCAAATTTCCGTTTGTTTCAGCCTCAAATAATTGACGAATTTCCTAATCTTTTTTTGAAAAATGGCTGCGGAAGTTCTTTGCAGAAGGAACGTGTAAGACATTTGTTGAAAGACATTTAATTAATTTATAACCAACCCATGAGGGTTATTACGAGTGCTTTATCGCTGATTGAACGGCTGTGTGTCTAACTTCATAAAGCCAACAAAACAGCATTTTATGTAAGATCACAAGAACATTCGATGTACCCAAAATTTAGGTTTTTCAGCAGTATATTTGTATTCGATATGTGCATTGAACCATACAAGCATAGATGTTTTGATGAAGACGAAGCAGTTGTCTACGATTCCGTCGTAAAGGTTTTCCACATCATTTGTCGAAATGGTTATGGAGGTTAGATTGGTAAATTTATCTCATCAGCACTCGTGAGGTTACACAAATCTATAAATGGTTACAAAAAACATATCAACCTTCAGAGATACTGCAAAACTTTGACTGTTTTACGAGAACATTGACACGAGCTGAAATGAGGCAATGTGAAGCTGAGATGATTGCGAATATTGGAAAAATACCCGATGTAACATCTGTCGACAAAAAAGCGCGACAAGCTGCTATTTGTGGGCAAGTTTCCTTTTTGTACTTCAACGACACAACAGTTTCTAATGTTGCGTTAGGTTCGTTCCTCAATTGTGCACTATTCGTTTAATATTAAATGGCCTAACCACCTTCGGTTCGAAGTGGCTGCTTCACCATTTTGCGATTTCAAAAACTAGAAAGCATAATGGACGATTTGAACTACGACCACTAGCTCAGCTTTACTTGTTCTTCAGGTTCGATGTTCGAGCCTGTTTTATAGCAAGACATAGCATGTCAAGCTATGATTTTTATTAAAAACCGACTTTCATTGGACTTCGGTAACAATAATCAGTAATATTTCTTAAATTATTGCGGTGGTACGATGTTGGTATCAGTTTTATTGGGCTAACGCTTCGCAGTTTTGACTTTCCCGGTGCGGCGTTGATCCGAGTCGATTGTTCCCAGGTTTGTCGCTAACATGATGTGGTTGTTCGGTATCGCATCGAACTTTTAAACCAATCCCATGTCAGCTCAGTCATGTAGGAAAATCATTTCTTGTTCTATTTTTGCCGTCAAGAAAAGAATAATAAACGTGTATGGCAACAATTGCCGAAAAGGAAATGAATGATTTCAATTCGTGTAGGCCGATATTCCACCCCTTCTTGTGCCTCTTGAATTACATCATTGCACATCAACAACAAATGGAAGCACTTTAGTATGCAAATTCGAAAAAAAACCATATCAGAAAATAAACTATCCCTGATATCCAACAACAATGATGCTGAGATATTTGCAAAAGGCTTCAGGTCGGACCGAGCTTACGGTTACCTCTTCCCTGGGCTCACGCGTTACCCACTGCCTCACTGATGCCCATGTTTTGCCTCTCTTTCGGCCATTTTCTTTCCTCTGTTGGCATCATCAGCATTCATCCGCCAACGGGAACGATCTGGGTGGCTCAAATTTGTACTGATCCCAGTTGGACTAAGGCTGTAGTCGAAATCACAATGTATAACTTCTTGTTCAGTGCCTATTATGTTTCAATAGTAGAATGCAGCCGTCTCAGCCTAAATAGATTTAATGGCCATTTGTACTTCTCAGATTATTCCTGCTGATGAGTAATTGCTGATGGTACCATTTGGGTAAAATATTGGATGAGAGAAAAACAGAGCAAGAACCTCAGCGGTGCAGTCGGTAACACGTGAGGCTACAGAAGGGTAATCCTGGGTTCGAATCTGGGCTGCGGCCGAAGGGTTGCAAATATCTCAGCACTATTGTGATTGTATTTCACGTAATGTTCTGCCATGAAAAGTAGTAGGCAGTTAACAAGAAGTTAAACGGGCACTAACACTGTTAAATGACTTTCTACAGGAAACTGACTTGCTTTTTCTTTCTTTCTTTTTTGGATTGCGCCTTTCGCATGAAATTTGATGTTTAGAACAATGCAAAATTACATTGATTGTATTCGGTATCCAGTGCGGTATGAATGCGGGTACAGAACATGGATTGTGGTTCGCGAAATCATGGTTGGACCAGTACGAGTACTCCTTCCTCAATGTGGCTTCAGCACATCATCTACTCACTGGCATGTATCCACATTTATTTATTCGTTGTTCGTATTATATTTTAAATCGTAGTGAAATTCGTGTAACGGTGTCTTATGTGATAAATCGTTAAAACTGTTCAGTGTTGATCAATCGCTGAAGAATGAGCAATGGATCCGAGTCCATTCGTAAATATTACTGAAAAGTTCGATTATTAAATGGCTTTGGGTAGTACACCCTGTACCAACGCAGTGTTTCTATCCTATCAGAAAAGCCTAGTGATGATTTGTCAACCTCGTAAAGAGTGTTTAGCTTGGTCAGACAATGCTTTAGGATCGAACCAATAACCAAGTGTCTACTGCAAGCCATCTTTACCACTATGCTACACGTACGTTCTTTCGTAGTGAAGGCAAGTCAATAACATATAAGCATTTCCTAATCATTCATACTGGCAATTCATTACTGTACTTTTGCTATTGGTGGAGTATTCAGGCAAAAATACCCCTGAACATATTTATTTGGAAACATAATTCAAAAATATCAAAAAATGACGATAAATCCTAAGAAAGTGAATGGTGAACTATGAGAAATGCAACGGTACCTCGACTTTCAATGGAGTCGTGTTAAAGTCAGAAATAATCGCAGAACATTCACCACTATTTGCCAAAACCCGAAATAATGCAAAACATACTATCTGTCCTGTCTATAGACAATCGACAATAAAATGCACGAGAATGTGAAGAGAATGAAAGTTCAAAGAAGATTTTCTTCGAAAACCAGTTACAATGGAGACTTTCGGTGTTAAAAAGACGGAATTTTGTTGAATAGGTGTAAAATTTGCTACTTGGTGTGTCTCTTAACCGCGGTTGTCAAAGTAAATAGGTTCGAATTATAATTATATTATAGTTCTTAAACAACAGTCGACGAATGTTGGTTCAGAAGTTTAAGCCAAGAAAAAAAAACGTTATGACTCCCTCTCAGGTACTTTTCACTAATTTTGATAAAATATCCGTGATTTCTTCTTGAAGTGTTACAGAATAAAGGAATGCTTCGAAACTGTCTAAACACTACCATAGCGATGTTGAGATATTAACAAAACTCGGACCCTCAACTGGGCTTTAAACGCTTGATTATCTTTATCGGTGGCTCACGTATTATCCACTGCGCCAATCGAGACTCTTGCTTTCCATTTCTCTCACGCAGTTTTTTACTCTATCAGTGCCATCAGTAATCACCTTTAAATATGCTGATAGCATTGATGGCTTAAAAAATTAACCGAGGGAAACACAAAGCCACAGCTTCGTTCGGTGTGCTGGATAGCACGTAAGCCAAAGCTAAGGAAAGGGCAATCGCTAGTTCCAAGCTTCCCTGAAGTTTCAAGTTTTACTCAAATCTCAGCATTCTTGTTGCTGTATTTCACATAGTATTCCCCACGAAAGAAAAAATAATAGGCAGTAAATAAAAGCTAAAACTGTCGAAATAATTGATCACTTTGCGCTCACGGATTTTTGAAAATTTGAACTTTTCTGCATTCAATATCGATAATATCGCAAGAGTTACAAAATAACAGTAGTTGCCGTTGATTACTATCCGTTAGCGAGTTTTCAGAGGTTATGAGTAAACTTGTATTAAAATCGTCTTGCACTACCATGATTATGACTATGGATATCCACCAAAAATGACCTTCATGCAATCAGCTAGTTATTTACACAAACTGACGAATTTTCTGGAATTTTAACAAATCTAATCAATAGCGACCAGAGGGGGTAGGAAGTAATTCTCTTCATTAAGTTATCAACCATCCGATTTTGGCATCAAAAACGAAAGGCGCTCATTGTTAGAGTATCGTAATATAAGTAGAGACACAATAGACTCTTAAACGTATCCTGAGAAGAAAACCATTTCAAAACAACGATGCAAACCGTGGAAATCCCAAATAGAAATGTTTTTTAAAATTTTTCTACTTTCCTAATGTTACTATATTTCTCATCAAGTTGAAGTAATTAGTAACAGAATGAAGCACTACGAACCAAGGATTATCACGTTAGACAATGCACCACAATCAATGCTGGCTTTCTCGAACCGGTCGACGTTTCTCAGTATATAATGTTGCCTAAAAAAAGACGAAAACATTGCATTTGTTAAAAGTGCATCAAAAAAGTAGATATTTAAGCGGAAAACTGATAGCTCGCCTTCCAAAACTATCCAGTGCAAGTGCTTCAGCTTCGCCGATAATGAAGAACTTATCGTCGACCATCGGAGGGGTAGCATTACAGCGTGGATTGCAATCACGAAGCCAGATATAAAGTTTATCTTAAAAGTTCCTCTTTAGCCGTAAAAACTCTTTTTGCATGTAAAAATACCTCAACGAGCAATCGCATGCGTACGAGTCGGCATTTGCACAAGCAATTGTAATAAATGCTCAAGTCACCAAAGCGCTGTGTAAGCTAATCGGGTTGAAACACTCGGAGTAAATTTGATGTATGGAATAAGAGCTTGCGCGAGTCATGTGGAATCCCATAAACTTCCGTTTAACTGATATTTTTCGCAAGGAATTCCTTTACTACAAAGTCTCTAAGGAGGGTGAGTAAGAACGCATGCTGGAAGTCATTGGTCATTCTAGATAGGAAAGAGGTTTATTTGATTATGACCTGACTTTGTGCAGGTTGGCAGAGGTCTTCATGGATCAGAGATCTGATTGCGCAGAATCCTTACCCAACAATACTAAGAAAATTGAATATTCTCTTGACAAATATTATCCTAATCTCACTTATTGCTTTGAGTTTTTGGAAGCTTTGAACGGACCTGTTATTCTCTGCTTAGCACCGCCCTGCTTCTCACGAACTTCCGTAGTTAGATGAAGGTAGAAGGAATTATCTACTAAAACACGTTTGAAGGCCAATACTCGTAGCAGAGCGCCTGGAACCACTTTTCAGAATAGGCACACCGACTGAGAGATAATGAAAAGTAGAGCGATTACCAAAAATGTCCTCCTTAAAAATACGAGTTTTAAGTTCTTTAGCATCGTCTCTGTTACATAAACCGCATTTCACGCCACAGCTTGACTCGGCACACGCACATGAACCTGAAAACTAGTGAACAGAGTGTATCTCTTATATGCACGAAGGTTTTTACGAAATAATTAGCACATAGTAAAAGAGAAAGCTAGCATTTCTGAGGCTTGTTACAGTACAAGTGTTACCACTGTTACCACACATAGTGGTCGTTCTATTTTGCAAATCACGCCGACTGGCTAATGATTTATCGAGAAGATATCGTTAAAAACGTTCATATCATCTGATTAACGATTTTCTGGCGTGTACAGTAGCGTCTTTGACCCTCCATGGTAATGCAGGCTAAAATTCTAGCCTCGCTCCAATAATTGTACAGAAGCGAATAACATCGTTTTCTCGATTAAGCGATCGCTGATGCTAACTTGCTAACAGAGGATATTGCCCAATTCTTTTTCGGCTCCACAGATCGAACCACTTTCCACCTTTTACATTCTGCGCATTCGTTAGAGCAAAGAAAGTGAATCTGGATATCGATGAAAGCGGAGTAGAGGTCGTAGTCGGACATTCTCTGCTGCCTGGCTGGAAACAGTGAGTGTTAAGGCCGAGAGCTGGGGAGCAGTCATCCCACTCGTGTGATTCATGTTCTTGCACACGAAGATGGTTTTCCAACTTTTGCAATTTTGGTCACAATTACTACTTTTTTCTCGTAAAGTACTCTTTTACAGACAAATATTGATAGCAATCAGCTTATCTTGGAGCTAAACGCTATAGCACTAATTCATGCTCGTGGATCCCTTCGAATCATTTTTATAGTTCTGTCATCCAATGTTTCCATTTGCGGTATGTTTGCAAAATTGGCAAAAAAAGTGAAAAACCTGTTCTCTGGCATTTTCGATTACGCTTCGTAAATTTTAATGTTTCTATCTCTTTTATGAGAAGCAGAAGCTTAAGCGAAAAAGGCTATAGTCTAATTCAGCGTAGAACTTCGGACAATAACATCAATTAATCGAAACATTCAATTAACGACGGTAAGTTTTGACTCATCACGGTATTCTCACCACCTCTCTCACTCAATTCGAATCTTTGGTTTCGTTTTGACAATGCGGTCTCAGGAATTATAAGTTGCTATAGATGACATTACTCAAGACGACGAACTCAGAGAGGCTCCCACCCTTACTTTTTAAAGGCAATTCATTATCAGTACCATTCGTCTGGCACCTTCTAGTCACAATATTGAACTTTGTTGGTCGATTCTACGTCCAGGATATAATCATATCCATACAAGTATACCTAAATCCGCCTATATATTCCTGGAAGCTCTAAGCTGATTCGTCACAGCGGAGACAAGGAGTTCAACACTAGAGAATGCATCACTCAGCCTCGTAAAAACTAAGTTGAATTCTTTATTAAGAAAAGGTCTGTGGATCATGAATTATACTGTAACTAAAGAATACTACTAAAGTAACTTCACATCAAATGAATACTACCCACTATTCAAACTAACCTCCTTGAAAGCAAACTGTGTCAATGGACTCATCAGGTATTCCTCGTTGATTTCGGGCTAAAAAAGTGTGCTTGTCTACTTCCTGTCCACTATTTGTCATTTCCCTCTTGGTACGTTGTCCACTATATTCCTGATCAGGATGCGAAATGAGAACAAACCCGATTATATCTGAAATATGAGCGGAAAAGGTGCTCCATGCGGAAGATAGGGTATAGAGAATTTTCTTTTTTGAAATTCTGAGATTTTGAAAACTCACTGCCCATTTATCTAAACGGTAAATGATGAGTTAATCTTGGCTCAGAACTCATTTTTATGCTTGTTTGGTCTACTTTACAAAATCTGACTATGAGAAGATGGGCAGAATCTCGTCGTCTTAAAACTCTGCCCTTGTAAGCTTTGTTTCATAACATAGTATATAGTAACTAAATTTTAACCTACCTTCTAAAGGATGACGTGCCATTACTGCGACTGGGGCCAAGTGGAGTGGTTCATGACTACGACTAGGTTCCGTAACACCAATATCGTAACATAGAGCTTCGTTACGGCAAAACCCATCGAGGACGAAATGCATCGCATAGGAAGAGGTGGTCGGAAGCGAGATGAATGATAAAGATGTAGAGTTCTAAAAAGTAACAACCTTTATATTAAAAAAATACATTTACTAGCTACGATTCATTTACGGGGATAAAAAGAGGATAGAGGAGCCGCTCTTAACGTATTGAAGCCATTATTACAGAATTAACTATTTAATTTACAAATCACTACGGTTAAGGTATACTCCTACATGGGTAGCGAAATAAGCTGACCAGCAGATTCATCTTCCAGCAGCACATCGAAGTTGTGAAGGAGTCCGACCTACCTATTCTGAAGCTCGGCGAATAGCAAACGCAGGTCCAGAAATCGCCAACAATCTTTTCAAGTGTTTTCCCATCTATTTCCGCGTAATCAATGCACAAGAAACCGCCGAAGGTAAGAAAACCAAAATTTGCCATTTTATACACTGGGAGATTATCAGCCATGGAAATAAAATCGAGATGTAAAATCTTTACGTCATAAACTCTATCATTATGATAGTTTTGTCGTCTTTACCGGCAACATAGGGCGTGTGTGGCGCAGTGGTCGGACGCAACCTGCGGCACACACATGACTCATCAAGCCTTCCATCCCTCCAGGATGGCGGCAAATTAGTACCAGAATTGTCTGAGAGGATGGCAGCACTGGCTCGACACATTAGTAGGCTACCGCGAGTTATTGTAATGGATAGGCATTCAGTTACATCCAACGATACTTAATGATGTCGTATGCGTGGCGCATTGCTCAGAGATTGATCAACGCCGAGTGCTTCATCCTTTATGATGAACATCCATCAATTACTCGTTACACTGATATAAAGAATATCTTATTATTAAGCCAGCTACCGTTAGCCTATAACAAAAGACTCAAAAAAGAACTTAATAGTAAATAGGAAACTATGGATGAAGCCCAACCTCGTACAATCTGGTAAGTGGAAAAAACCCTTTCAAACGAACAAATTTTAAGCCTCGAAATTACGAAGCTCTGTTGAGAGTGCTATTGCCTCTTGTAACAGCCTTTGCCACTGTTGAAACGAATACCATATTATCAGCTCATCGATCGATCAGGCAATCTACCATCGATGAAAATGATCAAGGAGACAATCCATCATCAGTAAAAGGTTTTCTGAACTGCTAATTATAAAACCATCAAAAAGCTACACTCCGTATTTATATCAGTCTTCCCCGAATTGAAAACTTAGAAAAGAACTAGTGCAATAAACTAAAATCGGTTTTATTCCGCTAATGTGCCGGCGCCTTCGCCTTTTTCAGAGCTGGATTATTTCCAGACTATTATTCACCTTCGTCGTCCTCGCCATGTGAGTCTTTGTAGTCGTTTGAGTCGAATCTTCTTGAGATGAGCACCACTCGAGTGACTTCACTACGCGGTTTTATTGTTTACATAACAGTTGTTGCCACTAATTATTTGCTGATAATCGCTTGTTTTTCTCCAGGCAATCCATCACTCAGCAGGTACCAGTATCAGTTAGCACAGAGCGCAACAACATTTCAAGAAAGATTAAAGGTAAGTCGGTTTTGGAAATATTGTTACGTACTGTGCTAGGTGATAATGATACCAACTGCTGCAGGATGCCTGTGGAGAAACAAGTGATTATCAGCGGACAATCAGCATCGACAACCGTTCTATTTAAAAAAAGACTTCCTACTAAGGCTACTACATTTGAACCGTGCTTCAGTCAAGAAGATTTGACTAGAAGGAAACCAAAACCCACAACGCGATGGCGAACGGGTGTGGACAATCGAGTCGGATCAAACCGGCTGTGAAGAAGGCGAAGTCGCCAAGACGATAGCTGAATAAAATTTTTTATCAACTTCGTGTTAGCTCATCAATGAAAGATACACGATGATTACTCATGCCGTGGTTAAAAGAAAGCCGATTTTTGAAACATTGAAGTCAAAAAACTTGTAATATACAGATATACGAACGAACGTATAGTGTTCCCTGATAATCATTCCCAACGAAAACAGTACTTGTACTATGTAAAATTTCGCCAGAACGTAGGTATGACAGTGTTAGATATACCATCCAATACGCGAAAAGTCCCGGTTCGACCCAGCAGCGAGCCATCCAAATCTCCAGACCACCTATCCCAATGGAGTTGAATAAATTGCCACAAGACTTCACCGCGAAGAACTCCCTCCGATCCACAAAGACAGCAAGTGTATGTGGCGAATACATGAAAAGACCTAATATGGGGTTTTTAGAGCACTTCGGACGGAATCGGGTTTACCCTCGTACAACGACACTCGCAATGAACACCAGTCCCTCGAAAAGTAGCCGAAACCACAAGGAAATGTGAAAACCTAGTGAATGATGGATGCAAAGAAACTAATCAAATAATGGAACTGCTGTGATCCACCCAATATGTTATCCAGAGTCGCGTTAAAAATACTTCCATATGGAACCGTCAGTGTAAAGATGCTTTCCAATGTTTCCTGCTGTACGACTTCCATAGCAAAGCTCAAAATCAAGTCCGAAAAAGACCTTACATTTTCAAAGGATTATTTTTAATATTTTCCCGCTGACGATTGCTGTGGCAAAGATCGATAGAAATAGGTGAGAGACAGGCGAAACAAAGGACCCGCATGGTGTGGTGGTGAACGCGTTACTCCCCGGAAAGGACAATAGCGCGTTCGTTCCCCACCATAGACACCTGCGGTCCAGAGTTTTGCAAATATCTCAGCAACGTTGTGGTTGTATTTCGCTTAGTACCCTGCCGCGAAATTATAGTAGGCAGAAAATAAAAAGGTATAACATTTTAGTATTTTGGTTATCACGGGCGCGTGTAGCGCAGTGGTCGGAGGCGCCAGACAGCACACACGTAGAATCGACTTCCTGCGCCCACGGCTCACTAAGCCTTCCATCCTTCCGAGGTCGGCAAATTAGTACCAGACTTGTCTGGCAGGATAGCAGCACAGGCTCGATACATCGGTAGGCCACCGCGAGTCATTGTAAAGGCCACGTATGCATTCAATCACCTCTAACGATGCTTAATGAAGTCGAATGCATGGCGCATCCCTCAGGGATTGATTAACTCCGAAAACTTTATCCTTCTATGCTAGTTGTTAGAACATAAAATACGGTATTGTTGCTAGGCTACGTACTGCCAGAGAACATTTTACCAAAGATGAAAAAAAACTAGACCTAAAATACAAGTGCAAATATATTATTATAGAAAAGAGTGCTGATGTGCCGGCTGACTTTCGCTCCAACTCATGTTGACTAAAGGAGACCGTTTGAAGATATGGACCCGTATTCTATTAGTATTCTTCGATCCGGAGTGAATGGGAGGACGAAAAAACAAATCCCACATATATCCGTTAAAAACTGTTCACTGAATATGGAAGGCTACTCCATTTCACTGAAAACGCATTGTATAGATAACGGCGATAAGAAGAAAGCTGCTTTCGGATCTCTCAGTGAAACTGTACACCAATAGCTGAGCGAAAATCCTCAGGCTCACATGTTTGACTCAAGAGCCAAGTTTTGCAACGCATCTGAGACGTGAGCTGATCTCTCAACCAGCTTGAAAACATCGTAAACCAGCCAGAGAACAGTTTACAAATATCCTGCGAAGAATAGACGGCACATTAAGAGAAAAACGTAAATGGGTTGGTCGTATAATAAATGATGCGCTCTCAAAGTACACAACTTATAAAGTGGGCAGTTGTTTCTCAATCCCTTATTGCCCTTCCAGCTGGATAACGATTATGGATTATAGGATGATTTTCGCAAAAATCTTATACGCAAAACAGTCCCCTCTATGAAGAGCGAATGCTAAGGAATGAAACAAATAGAAACTTTGCTGGAGTCCTATTTTTTCCCCATAACCCATCATCACATCTTCTGTAAAAATTTCATCATTTTCTGTACTCGATTCGTTTTTCTCGTATACATTGTCCAAAAATGTGTTCCCACATTTCGCGTGCAATTTCGGCTGTGCTTGAGGATTTCGTTTTCCTTATGAATGTTGTAGAACACTGGTCGAGTCGGTTATCTTTGCACTCTTGGAGGTAACCGGGCTAAGGCGTTCTCACGTGGACTAAGGACGGGCGTTGAGGAGGAAGGAACTAGCGCTTTAGCTTCCTGATCGACAGCATCACTAACCGCTGCATATTATGAACTGTGGTGATTGCTTCACTAATTAACTCGCATGCCACAAACGATGGGGAATAAAGAATAGTTTAATTCGCATAGATTTTTGTCTAATAAGAACTATGATTCATTGCTACTGATGCTCAAGTCCAAAAAGCAAAGAACTCACTGGAAGTATCGTGACACTAATTGGATTTGCTGTATATCCAGTGTAAAGACCATGAGTTATCTCGATTGTTTTCACCATAGGCGTCAGTACTCTAGAAAATCAATTGTAAACCACGTAGTTATCAAGTATTTGAAAACTGTGTTGCAACTTACCGAAGACAAACAGTTTGTCGAAGCGTCCCTCTAAACACACGTTGTTGCTCGACAGTGATTCGTACCGGATATGCATCATCTTGGCTAAGACCGCGCCTTGATCGCTGACGCTTTTGCGCCATGACGCGAATTCCAACCATCACTTTACCATGACCTTGGGTCTCGAAAGTCAAGTTGCGTACTTGTGTGGGTATCTAGCGTAGGAGTAGCAATTTAAGTAATATCCCGTTTTCATTCGTTAAGAAACTATTTGCTGAGAAATGAGAAGTCAGTCTGAATTAGTCAACGTCAGACAATGCATAGGAAGCTGCACAGGAATAATGAATACTAAAAAAAGCGAAAAAAAGGAGCTACATTGCTATTAAGCTACCAAAATCTACTAACAAGTATGAAACCGTAGTGAAACGTATGTTCTGGTGAAAGTGTACACGATAAGAACAACTGTTTTTTAACAACCATGGCGATGAGGCTATCCATAATTCTTATGCCGTCTGCTGCCGTATGAGAGGAATCGAAATCAGGATCTATTTTGATATTAAACAATGAACAACCACGTGTAACGCAGTGCAATTCACACGTTGTGGTCTCGGCAAGCCTTCGATCCTTACATAGCGCGGCAGTTTGGTACCGGGCTCGTCTAGGAGGATATCAGCACTGATTTATTACATCGATACGCTACCTGTCCGATAGCGACTTTTTTGACCTGGAAGGACGAGAGCCTTGCTCGATCCGAAACGGAGTTCAACCAGTACCTGGATGAACTGGGCTGTCAGCCAAGGAACGGCATCACTACCGCTGCAGTATCAGCTCTCGCTTTTATTTATTACATACTGAAACGCCCCAATATATGTAGCAGTCATACCGTTTTATTTACTGCCTACTCTTTTTTCTAATGGCAGGGTATACTGCGAAATATGACTTCAATGATGCTGAGATATCTGCAAAACACCAGACCGCAGGTGTCTGTGGTGGTGAACAACGCGCTATTGTTCTTTCCGATGGGTAACGCGTTCACCACCACACCATGCGAGTCTTTCGTTTCGCCCGTCTCCCACCGCAAACACCTTCGGTCCGGAGTTTTGGAAATATCTCAGCATCATTGAAGTTATATTTCGCAATATACCCTGCTATTAAAAAAAGAGTAGGCAGTAAATAAAACGGTTAAGATTGTGATTATAACTAAAGCCTTAGCTTAATTGGGTTCATTGCCGATTTGGACTACCTGGATCAATCGCGCTGACGGGTGATTGCTGATAGCAGAGATCGACAGAACTAGCTGAGAGACAGGCGAAACAAAGGACCCACATGATGTGGTGGTGAACACGTTACTCCTCGGGAAGGACAATAGCGCGTTCGCTCCCCACCACAGACACCTGCCGTCCCACGTTTTGCAGATATCTCAGCGTCAGTGAAGTTGTATATAGCAGTACTGGCAACTGAGTAACTCTGGTAGACACAGCTTGCGCGGATTTTTAGGTATCATTACTTTTCAACTGAAATACAGAACGTCTTTGTTGTCTGAGTTGATAACCATCATAATTGTAGCCTAATCAAAATGTTACCTGCTAAATGTTAAGTAATAAATGAATTCTTACATGGATTTCTGTGGCAGATTTCGTAACATTCACTACATATGGTGTTTCACAGGTGGGACATTGCATCGTAACCTTCAATTTGCTTGTGTTTTCGCCGATGACCACTTTACGAAAACGGTACTCGAATAATGCTCGTGTTGCAAAATACGTATCCTAAACATTTGTAGAATGGTGGACTCTCTATAAAATCAACAACAACAACAATAAACAACCGCACAATAGCGTTTTCAAAGGATCCATCTTCTAACTGTTGCTCATACAACCAATTTGCTAACGAATCCCAGTCGACGTTCCGCCCTTCAGCTCCTGCTGAAACGAATGCCAAAATCCCGAGAGAGTTCACTAACACGTCACCACTCTAGAAATGTCAAAGCTTACGACAAGTGCGAACGTCATATCAATCTTAGGAGTGTTTATTTTCTATGCAATAGTATTTACCTTCATTTTTCTTGCCTTGTTGGCATCATTGAAGCTTGTGGTCTTCGGCCTTATCGAAACTAGCGTCCGGCCAGCATTCCAGAAAGGTAATGTGCGACCTGCGTTGATAAATTGTAGTTTGAACTTTCTTGCATATATCTAGCAGTAGCTCATTCTATCAACAACGCCTTTGAAAATAAATGCATACTACGGTGATGCGCACAAGTCACAATGAACAGTTTATTATTATTTTTCTCGTTTTCTTTCAGCGAGCAAATATGATTGCCTTTGTTGATTTTATTCCGGGCTCTTAACTGCTCAGCTCTTGTTTGTTCAGCTTCCAGGAACTAACCCCTACTTCTGTTGTATGATCAAAATGCGAGACTTCCACTTCTTTTGTGTTTGCTCAGAGCATTCCTTTATTTACTTTTGAACTTTTAAAAAAATTATTGCTACCAACTATTCCTAAGCATTCTTCAAATGGCTTCCACTGGTACCTGAAAAACCTAGCATTGTATTTAGTATTTAAAAGCAGTTTTGGCAAGAAAAGAATACTACCTTTAAAACATGACCCGCCATCACATGCGTTTTGGGCACCTAGCAATCTTCCACTCAGTTCTTTTCCTCGAACCCACATTCCACAAGATATTTCTAATGTGCATGTGAGTTCGGCTACCGCTTAAGGATTTATGGTCTATGTATATGGTTAAATGTAGGTTGACTCGATTCTACCTATCAGAAAGTCGATCATCCGGCAGCCGTGTTAGTCTATTCCTAAACCTCATGGATATGAGGGAGCTTCGCAGACAAGTCTGATAGCTTTTACGACCTCAGCAACATGGAAAGCTTGGCGGACTTGGAACGGAGTTCGAGCTAGTAGAACTTTCCTTCTGCCGAACGGCATCACTACCACTGCGCTATTCGGGCTCCAAATAACTATTTCAATGGAGTAAGGTGTTTAAGAATGTTTAGCATGGAGGTAGCATTTGCTTCATGCACTTGAAGTTGTTCAATCATAAAAATATGAAGAAACTTAGGAGATTCGATAGCTCTTCTGAATTTACCATTCGCTATGTTAGCCATCCTGATTCGCATAATTTCACTAGTGGCATTTGTTCCCATGTACGCAATAGCGGCTAGCGATCGAATATCCCATCTCCATTCTTCATCAATCAAATAAAACGATGACACTAGTGCAAACCACGCTTCATCGTTTTTCTGAAACCATACACATGCTTCTTTATCTACTCATGGACGAAAAAACCATTTAATTTTTTACTTAAGGTATTGGTAAAGCATTATCTCTTTGTTTCAAATTCAGTTGAGAGTTGCAACTAAAGTGAAAAAAAAAGCAAACTTTCGACGTTCATCCCTCTTTACCTATGTATTTGGCCTGAACGCTGAATGGCACTGCCTCTTCAATATACGAAGGTAGAGCTTTTATCGTCCCAGTCAAGTCCACTAGCGATTTGCTAAATACGGTGGGATGACAGGATTGATACCCCTGGATGTACCGAACCAACGATCACTCATCTTGTATAGTGTAGAGCACCTCTTACTCTACTGTCGTACAGTGTCTCTTAATTTCAGAATTGTACCGTCATTTGTTGCCCCACCCATTCTAATAGACTAATACAAGGAGACGTCTAATAGTCCAACCAATGATTTTCTCTTTATTTTCTTTTCTTTTGGCCTAGCAAACTAAAACCTGTCGACTTACCACGCATTCGTAAGCAGCACAATCGCGAGACACTTGCAGTAAAAACGCCTTCAAGAACCATTCCTTGTCCATAAAATGCTCCTAAGAAACAAACCGATACGTGCACATTGCCAGCTAAACTTATTTTTCATCAAATGAGAAGCAAAAAATATATTTTCAGGATGTTATTTAGGTCATAATATGGGACGTTCTCATTAATACTTTATGTGAGCCTCTGACTTTTTTCTTTCCTCCTTCCTACTTTTCTTTGCGCTTCCCTGTAATTGCTTCTGAAGATGATCTCTTTGACTCCACGAGCATGCTCATTAGATCATGACATGACTGAAATTCAGGTGTTAGCAGAGTCGTGCGTGCGTGACGGACATATCTATGCAATCAATAGGTAACTTCCTTGGAATGCTTGTACACATTTGCGATCTATTTCCCAATCTTTTTGCGAAATTCGTCCAAATTTTGCATTCACCACGTATTTCTCATGAGTATGGGACCTCCTTAGTACTTCTGACTTATTGGAATCAGTTTGATACTAGGTAAATTCGCTCAACAGAAGAGAACATGCTGAGGTGATGTTTAGGAAAGTACACTCCTACGACTTCATAATGAAGTCTTATTTTCGCGATTAATGAGTATTGCATAAGACCTCGTGCATCTGCATTCCGTCCCTCGCCATAGAAATCGTGGTAAGAGTAGCTATATAAATCACTGTGTTATAAGGGTTAAGAGTAACCAAATAAAAATTATAAGGTCATGGTTCGTTATTTTCACGCAGTATTGTATTAAATATTTTAAACGAATTGCAATGATTTTTACCAAATCAATAATTTCATCAAGGCTGATATCCTCCTCTTTCCACTCCATAAGAATTGATTGCAACAGATATCTTAACCCTCCACATACAATCCTCTTGCTTGCTGCGGCTTCACAAAGCAATGATGTGACAAGGGCAGTGAGACTTAAATAAAAGAAAAGCTCGAATTAAATATTTCTTCCTGTCCTTATTATACGCACGCTATAGAACGTTCTCTTGGATTACGTGGACTTCCATATTCAGCATAACCACAAGCCAACTCATTTTTGCAGTCCGAGAAACGAAGCATATCAGATATCGCTGTAAATGTGATTGTATCGCAATAAAATTGCTGAATAGTTCCTGTAAATTGGACTTACACGCTCCAATCCTGTTTTTCAAAGCATCCACCACTTGTTGGTCCGCATTTTGTTTAGATTTCACTCTTTTGAATCGATACAAATCGACAGATAACGCTTTGAGTACGTCGGATAAGAAGGAGCGTTCGTAATCGGCGCTTCTTCCAGGTCGACTTACATCTCCTCTATTCACAGTATTCATCGAGAGAAATTCTGAACACATCACCGCCAATCGGCAATAGGTTGATACTTCCTAACAAATTTTTATTCCAGAAACCTCTAGAAAGAATACTTAGAATTGAATTCTAACCCCATTAAAAGCATATCATAGTCTAATTCGTGTAGGACGGTGGATTTAGTGAACCGTATTTATGACTAACTTGAAATGTCAATTGTAAAACTGTAGACGATCTCTGAGTTTGGAATATGCATATGCACATCGGTGACTAAAATGTCACCAGCAGGAAACGAGCGATATTCTCTTACATCTAGAAGAAGACAACCCATTATGAATGTAGTTAATGACAGCGCTATCTCGAAAATCCATAAATTTCCAGGTACTTAAAACCACTTGTGAAGTACGATAACTTACTAAATATATCAACAGATGCTACACTTGAGTCCACAGCATTGTTTAATATTGGAGTCAACGGTTTATTGGTATCAAGGATGATCATCTTGTAAAGTTCTTCGGTCTCGACACGTTTCTTTAACAAATGTGAGTTCTACTTGAAGCCAGATGTATCGAATAAGAACAAGAAATATATTTGGACTCTTAAACTCACCAAAACTTGAATTTTTTGTTTCACTATGTCACGGATTTCACCAACGCTGCAGTGATGTTTTCCAGGAAAGGATGCTTCCCTAAAATCGAAATAATTCAACGTAGTTAATAATAAATGTTATATTCATGGCTGAGGTTTCACAGCACTGAGTTTTACACCTGCTTCCAGAAAATTATTAATGGCTTTTAGTGAATACTGTGGAGACCCTTTACGTCATAGAAAACGCTCTCTATCTCTTTATGGTGCAACACAATTACTACGTTATTACTAAACTATACTGTACAGATCGACTGTGCAAAATCAAGATTATAGTTGATTATGCCATGCCCTTTATCGTCTCATTTCTCAACTAACCACTAGTCGCGTTAGTTATCCTATTATAATTTGTCAATCGATCTCGTAAGACCATCCTGCAGTACGTGAATGATGTCCACATCCATTTTAAAACAGTATATAGGGATTACTAGTCAGCTCTAAAGCCATTTTTCGCCCCTTCTCCAACACGACTTCCTCGTTCTCTCGGTTTCATTGTATTTGTATCAATAATTTTCCTCCACTCCACATAATCAATCCAGCCTCTTTATAGCAATTTCGCCATTGGCACATTGTTTATACGTAGGGGTGTATAATGGCTTAATCATCCAACTTTAAGGTTCGTATTGCCAATAAAATTCCTGCATGATAAGAAGACAAGCATCCTCCACGGAATTAACCGCTTAAATGCACTACTTACTTGTTTATTTATTGATACGATCTCACATCACATTTTAACTCACTTATTCGATCTATATTCTTGCACCCATTAACCTAGACGCTCTTTGGATTCCTCTGTGATATAGGTTGTTACTTGAGCTTTTCCTTATGCGAGATCCTGGCCGAAATGCCTCACTACTGGAGTTCAGAATTAGATAATTATGCTAGAACGTTTTTCAGACCTTCACCACAGTTACAAACCAAAGTTTCAGTGATGAGTTTTTCCCAAGCAGTTATGGTACAATTAAGGGTGATAGGATGATTCAGTACGGAGTTAAACCACTGCCTATGCATATATTATTGCACGACACCTATAACCACTACGCTTTTCGTGCCAGATCATAAAATAACTGTTCAGTAGATGCTGCAAATACTTACTCTCTGACAATGAAAGTTATGGATGTGGTTCCAATGTCAAGAAATCGTATCGCAAACGTCTTAGTGTCTGTTGGTTGCGATGGCGCCACAATGACACGAGAATATCCAGGCTTTCCAAGTTGACCAAATGATCCCAGATCAGCGCACATTTTACGTGACATTTCAGATAGACAAACAGTATACTGAAATCAATGACCACTACGCTTTAATAAGCCACCTACCTGAAATAAAAACTTGCCGCCGTGGGGGATTTATTTTAGCTTACGACTGCAACTCTGCGTAACGCTTCAAAGAAATTCCACTATCGCTTTATTAAAAAAAAAAGAAAAAAAGATAGACAGTGATGATATGGAAGATCTCACTTATGTAAAATTGTTTCTAAGTATCAGCTGCTGTTTTACATATTACCTTAACTTCTCTAGTAGGATTTAGTGCTGTGACGGAAACCTTCGCACTGATCGTTTCATTGAGGTAGACGGATTTCGGCAAATCGATCTGTAGATGTAAAAATAACTCGTCCTTTTGTTCCATTATTAGAATTGCAATTAAACAATAAAAACTTGAAAGGTCTGATAAGTACTAAACAATACTTTCATAGCAATGAAAAATGGATGAATAACACATCAATCAGCACCCCTTTCATTCATCAGACAGCAGCTCGGTGACACTCCACTAAAGCCGCCATTTGGCCTAGTCGCATGGCGAACATTCCATTCTCTCGTGGCGCACGAAAAACTTCATATTTCTAGTTCACAGCTTTCACGAGAAAGCCGGACTTTTCGGTTGATGGATGTTCTACT
The DNA here is from genome assembly GCA_900624975.1 of Angiostrongylus costaricensis. Taxonomy (NCBI): domain Eukaryota; kingdom Metazoa; phylum Nematoda; class Chromadorea; order Rhabditida; family Metastrongylidae; genus Angiostrongylus; species Angiostrongylus costaricensis. Next base: position 8,039 of record UYYA01000140.1, on the reverse strand, counting down.
CCTCATTAAAAAGATATGGCTTAAGTAACTTCTGCCGTTTCTCAGACATGTAGTGACGTGGAACTCCGAATTCTCTCCTATCGTGTTAAGGCAGCCGCTTCACTTATCATCTTCTCGACAGCTCGTTCAAGAACGTAGAACGTACTTTAATCCAGCAGTCCAAATTTAGCACATACTAATTAGGAATGACTAAGAAGTCCTAAGGCAAGTGGTGGTGAAGACGTGTGTTCGCTGCCATCTTTATTACTTCCACAATGCTCTTGAAAATTTTTCCATCCGCTCGCTCCCTCTTGCTAATCCCAAGAACTATCTCGTTTAATACATAATGAACAAATGAACACCGTTGGACCACTCAGAGGTATTCGTTCTACAAAGGTTATGTGAAGATTGGCGAACCTTTGATATGAACATCGTCCTCATTGAATCAAGCTGCAGTTCTATCCACGCATATATACCTTCAAAACTACCTCACCTTAAACAATCAGGTCGTCAATTAAGGACTCCAATGCTAGCATGTAAGCGCGATTTTGATGCCATCATATCACCTTCAGATTTAAGCAGTCTTTCTGTTCTTCTCTTTCACAACACTCCTGTACTGAGAGCTCTTTCTGGCTAAGGACATGATTTATTTCCTCACTATGCGTACGACACAGATTCAACCGTATTAAGTTTCTGGTATAATAACAGCAACAAAAATTCATAACTGTAAAAAAAAACGAGACTTGCTGACTAACAATCTGACGTACCTTCAAGAAAACGTCTTTCTTTGATACAATGTCAACACGACGAGCCGCACAAAGTTCTCGTTGCCCAGGAGCCCAGAAAATGGAAGAAATGCTCCATCTTCCTACTGTGTCAGGTGCTTCAACAGTTTTCGAAGCTGTTCCCGATGGTCTAAGCAACTATTAATAAACGATATGTATTCTTTCTTGATAAGCTTACACGAGGTTGATAAATATATTTATTTTCGGCTTCTAAACCTCGGTGTGATTAATCAATATGTATTCTTTCTTGATAAGCTTACACGAGGTTGATAAATATATTTATTTTCGGCTTAGGGAAGGTCGGTTTCGAAATATTAATAAACGGTTTGTTTTTGAGATCTGGTATAGATAATTTAAGATGCAATCTTAATTCTATGATTTTGAACATCTGTGTTTCTTCGAAAATCAATTGCGAATTTCCATAATTGTCATCTACTGCTTATAGTATGTGTTATGGTGTACTTGATTTAGTGATAACATACGATAAAGTAAAAAATACGAATTTGAATGGTTAAAGAGATCAAATCTTCATCATAACAGTCGATTAGACTACTAGGTTATATGTGTAATAGACACATTAACATATGCACAAATGCATATCTCGCACAGCTTATTCCGAAATAGTAGTAGTTTTTAAGTCAAAAAATCAACAGAATTTCGGGATTCTCCTACAAATCGAGGCAATACAGAATTCACTTACCCAAGTAGAACAGCATCAAATAACCACACTTCATGGAAGTACTGACGAACGCCAAGTTCATTCTGCTCAGCGACTAGGGCAGTTTCACTTTAGTAGGAAAAAACACACGATTCGTTCAAATTTCACGGAAAGTGTTGCAATAGAACTATTTTGAAAATTTTGTAGAAAACTCACAGAGATTGGTGCGTTGAATCCTGGGAAATCCGGTGAGTATGTTCTAATGGAGTCCGTGCCATGAAAGGTATCGTTTTCTCCTGTGACATGTTACATTCTCGAGGATTTTTCTTATCGCATGCGTTGGAGACGGCCACTAGTAATATTTATACAACTCAGTCATAGAATTTAAACCGTAAAGGGAGAAATGTTGATTAAGCCCAGTATCATGCACATCACTTCTTTCATGATATCGTAGAAGTGATTAAATGCATATTTGGCTAACACACCGACATAGAGGCGCATAGCTCTGCATCAAGTCAATTAGACCTTCACAGACTATTTTGTTACCAATTTCCTGACACTGGAATGATAAAGGTCTTGCTTCGGTAGAGACGTGAGATCGAAGAAGAAAGTATGTGTGCATTGCAAGGCACTCGCAATCCCTGCTTCTTAAGCTACCATGATAAGCGAAAGACCAACACCGAACGTTTTGTCCACCATAATGGTATTTCAATTCCACAAATCTAGTCCAAAACTTGGTGTTTTCAGAGCAGTCGAATCACAAATAATTTAAAACCTTTAAAAAACCATAGTTGTTGTCTTTCAACTGACCTATTCGTTCCACTGGGGCTAAACATTCAGATATCATCACGTTCAAGCAAAAGTTTGAGACTTCTGAAAGTGAGCCGGCGGCATGAGGACACATACCAAACAACTTGAAATACACACTGGCGGCAGACGAACAGCTTTGTTCTCAAATGTCTACATTTATTATTAGGCCCTAGTTATTCCTTTTTAAAGCTTTTTTCAGATAACTTCAAACATCTTAGGATTCAAAGTGAACGAGAAACAAAATAAGTAGTTACTTCCACAACAAAAATTACGTTAGCTGACGTTATTAGCGAAATTCACTTTAAAATATGCCGTAGCATAGTACACACCTATCGTTCTTGTTACTTCGTCGAACATAACGAAATTGTTCAGCTTCGCCTGCATGTTTCCGAAATGAGTTTGATGAAAAATGAGAAAGTCCCATGATTGCAGTTTTGTTACGTCTTCTCCCTGTAGAATACCCTAATTGTTACATAGGACTGAACGCACAAACTCTGTAAGTTGGCCATTCCTTTTAGTCATTTCGCTTTCAAAACACTTTCTCTGTTAAGTAGGAATTTTAACCACTGTCGCTCTTCTTAAGATTATCGTTTACAAATATTAGAAATCTCTCTTTAGGTAGAGCTAGAGGTAGCATTTAACTTGATGGTCATTCAAGCCTTCGGATAATTCAGAGTGCGTCCACTAGTTGGAGAAGTGTCACCGAAAAGTGATCATTTACCCGTTTTCATTTTTCATCTTACTCATGCTTAATCTTAGGAACGACTAATATCCGAAATTTTGCGTCATGGTTTGAATCAATAATTCGTCCTAATTACTTTGAGACTTGAATGATCACATTTCATCAGAAATTGTGGGAAATCGGGAACAAGCACAGTTGTCTTATATGACACTCCCTAGAGGTTAAGTGTTAAAGTTTGCCTAAGTCAGCATAGCAACCAATAGCAGTCTCCGTAACTCGGATATTTGCCAAATGCTGATTGGAGCACTTCCATAAAGACGGCAAAAATGGTGTTCTAGCACAGATAGGTACTGAGACCTTCATTTACTCATGTTTCAGCTACACTAGCTATCGAGCTCTCATAACTTCACACAATCCCACATACTCAATAATCTATGCGCAATAACCCTTAAATTTTGGTGAAAGAAGATAACGAAAAATAGAACTTTAGATCGTTCGAGTGTGCTTAAGGTCGATGTAGTGGTTGTCTCACCGTTGTAAACGTATTCAAACGATCATCAATTGCCCGAACTAGTGCTATTCCATGAGGCTGACCATTTAAAGTTAGTGTAACTGATGCTCCGGGCTTAATAGAATCTGATGTAGAAAGAAGGGAAACCTGTAATATACCATATCGCAGTATTTTTGTTAAGATTCCTCCATTTTAGTTTCAAAATATCTTCGTGTATGTACTGAAATCATTGAAGAAACTACCATTCTACTTATTCTTTTGACCATTAAAATAATACCTGGCACTGCTCTACCACATTGAATTGGATCATATCAGTAGCTCGCCTCGTGTCTGTTGAGTGAACAAATAAAACACATCGGCCAATCATAACTCGTGTTATTATTATCGTTAGTGATCCATCTTCCTTGAATCGTCCACTTGCCGGCATTGAGTATGAGTTGCATATTATCTATAAAGAATGTCTTTTGATCGAGAAAAACTAATGGTCACAAATGAGCACTTGTTCAAGCTTAAGCCTCTAATTTAACAGAGGTCGGAAGTGAATAAGATGGTTGTGAGCGGCTTACTCACTCAAAAGTGCTGGTGAAAATACATTGAGACACGAAATCATTTTTATAGGCTTTTAATTAATATTTGAAACAGTCGAACCCGCGTTCACATTCAACGCCTTTTTAAATATGAAATGGATCCGCCCGGCTAGTGTTTCATATTCTACAATTACGTTAGTACTATGCATACATCCACTTGATTTCCGAGTGGAGTAGCTGGTTATTTTCATTTATCATTAAGAGTACTAGTGCTTTACTGCTTCTGGCATTTGCAAAATAAAGGTGCCGACGAAGAAGGGCGATTTCTTATCTGATGAGGGCGACAACACAAAACGTCGGTGTACTAATAAAATTTTAAGTTCAATTTTCAAAATATCTCCCTCAACGAGATAACCAGTTGGACCCACTACTTACTTGCTGTCTTCCTGCTGTCTCCTTTTGAAGTTCAAGCGAGCATGTGAAAATTTTAAAAAATGCTGGTTACCTTCAGAAATGCTTTTCTAACTGTCACCTCAAAATATATTTGCATTCTTAGCCTGTAAGAAATTACTTCGTTTCGTAGAGCGCCTGAGAGATCGGTTACAAGAGCATGATATTGTCAGCATTCTACCTCGATATTTCTCAATTCAGCAAATGAAGATAATTATGAGTGAAAGTAGTCTATAAGATTTTCTTAAAAAAGAAAATAATGCAGTGTTAAAAATTCCTACGCACAATGTAACTTAGAGCGTTAGCTTTGTTTCTTGGTACCATGACCTGTAGACGTTCACCAACAGAATAGGAGGCTTGAATCGGGAAAAGCTCAATCCAGGACAGTTCCACTGATTTCACTCCTGAGATCCTTGGCAGCATCAATGACTTCTTTCGAGATTTCAGCAGCCCTACCTGATGACTAGCCTAAAAATTCCAGGAAATTATAACTAAACTTGTTAGTAACAACCAAATAGAATATACAAGCGCTATGATTGGTCCGTTTAGTGCATCTACAATATCGGAGCAGTTTTCTCAAGCATGGATCACTGCGCTTCCTTGGAAGTCACATCAAGTTTCAAGTATTCGCTCTTTAGGCGATAAAGAGCAAGAAAACCGATGTGCGCCGTGAGAATAAGGGGAGCCTTCTTTTCCACGGAGAGAGAATGCCGGTACAAAATATCGCATCACTAATAAGAAGAATAAAGAGGTTTTCGGCCAGAAATTGAAAATGACTAGTGGTACCGCTTTTTAACCACCGTTCCTCGAAAAGAGAGAAATCCTACGACGAAATGCAACCAAACCTCGCAGAGCTTGTGATAACGACACCTATGGAAGGTCCTTGCAGAAGGGCACATTTTCATCATACGTCCCTCCTTTCTTTCCCAGGTCACCGAGCCACTGTTTGGATTCATCCTTCTCGCATGCGGAAGGTTTCAAAAGTTTTGTTAACGCTCGAAGATCACGAGACATGATATTCTCCTATGAGAACTTCATGAACATGCGTGATTGCCGGGATCGCTAGTCTTTCATTGTGCACCTGACATTCGTGGAATACATTTACTGGCGATGTGACTACGATAGCTGTCGTTGAGACCAATAATGTGTTCGATCCACCTGATTTACGATGTCTTGTTTTACGTGGTCAGCACAATGCACCAATCTTCGATAGTCGAGGTATTTCCGGTCTCTGAATTTCTTCTCTCGATTGCATGAATTAGGATCTCTTTCTGTCGCTCTCACCATTTCTATAGCGTAATCTATGGCGCAGATGTAGTTTACTCCAACACTACGAAATGTTCTAAGATGGAAATAGGGAGCTAAAAACTAAAAACTGCTAACTGAACTGCTAACTAACTAAACTTTCACTCACTTCTATCACTATTGTATGACAGATATTCCAATTTGGAGGTCTCACAAAGCTTAGCACATCTCCAACTGTAGTTTTCACTTGAACAGCTGGGCGGATCACGTCGCCCAAGCACTCAAAATTTATATCTAGTTCCGCTCCAGTAGGAGTTGAAACAGATTGGATCTGAAACAAAGAGAAAGTAGTTTTTATCTATTTTAAAGTCAATAGTGACATTATTCCTTTTTCATAAGCGTTGTCTTTTTATCTTCATAAAACTGCTCTAAATTACTAAACTAAATTAGCTACTATGAAATACTCGAAATCAATGAGAAAGAACTGAAACCGCAACAGAGCGCTATCAATCAGTGTTGACAGGTCCTAGTTAAGTCTGATGAAGCACAAAAGCACCAGTGTTCGGCTTTACTTCTTCTTTAATTATTCGCTATGCGTCAAACTCACTCATAACTTGAGTAGAGGTGAATAAATGCATGTTTGGCCTATACAAATACTTGCAAGGCCTATCCTATATTAATTCAGAGTTTTTGGCGTCGCACACAAGTATGCAACAATTTCTCGACACCGAACTCTGGGGTACCTTGTTAACGCGGAAGTGAACCAGTATCCCTTAATGCACTGAACGACACACTACTCCACGCCCTTCTAAGAGCCATATTATCTACTACTATCTGCGTGCAAGGTTAGTCTATTCTATCACTGGGTAGAAAAACTCAAAAATGCCTCACCATGAATAAAATGTGTTTAGTTTTATCGCTGAAAGCTGGCCTCATTGGTATGATCTCGAATCCTGGCATAAGTGGGTCGAAAGTGACAATTGTTTCACTACGATCACCAGTACCACGATCACGTATCTGTACCAAGATCGATATAGCTTTGCGTTTGTCGTCCACAAAGCATTTTGATATATCTACGTTGTCGCTCCATAAACCGTCGGCGATCTAAAAATTAAAGAATATGAACGCAAAAAATCGCATGTCTGTGGTATTATCAGTAAACTCGTAAACTCGCTACTCTATTAAATGTAAGTTTTACCCGATTGTCCATTTACCTTATAACTTGTCACTCGTCTCATTTTTAAAGCCTATCTCAGTGTTTACTCTACTTACGTTCCGCTGTAATGAACCACTTCGCTTGACATTTTTATTTTGTTGATCCCATTTATATAGGAGAAAAACTGAAAAAAACAGGAAAACAATGGGAATTTCCCACTACTTAAAAAAGCTCAGGTGGAAAGCACTGGTAGCGACAGGCAATGTAAAGGTTTCATCTGGCCGGAAAACACGAGGAACGAAATTGGTTTCGAACAATGGACGACCCATAGTCATCTACGATGACCATTTAAAATCATTAACATAAGCAAACCCTTCAATATTGCTTATATATATGGAAATTGCGCAAGAATTAAGCTTTCAACAGGTAATAGCGTCCGAACACCCTAACCAAAACAGGAAGTTAAAAAATCAAACATGCACGACCATATAGTAAGATAAAGTAACTGCAGTGTACTTCTCATCTTGTGTTCGTTTGAGAAGTAAGAAGTAAAAAAAAGTACAAAACAACTTCGAGAAAACTCATCTCAGACTGAACGAGAAGTGTTCGTTTCATCGACGACGTATGAAGGTCGTGAACATTGCAGTAGAGTAACATGGATCCAAACAATGGAGTTCCGAAGTAGTTTCTTGAAGAATTCGTTTAAAGAACAAGGAAAATCAATTTTAAATAGGCCAAACAAATACCTCACCTTGCCTCTACGCTTACTTCAGTTGAATTAAGTAGTTGTCCACTGGCAATGGACGCGAATATTTTAAACGGTGGCAGCGCTGTAATAAATCTCCAAACCGACGGAAAAAATTTTTTGACAACTCACTTTGTAATCAACGAGTGAAAACTTTAAACAACTACCAATGAAATATGAGCAAGTTTATAGCAATCCACTCGGCCAGACGCCTCCATAACCAAACAAAGAAACTCCAAACCAAGATTTCAATCACTTTGAACACAGCTTTGCATACTCACCGCTTTCTTTGAGGTTTCCACTAAGTATGTCACGTAGAGACCAACCGCACAGAAATCACGTGGAAGTATAATGTGCTCCTCACATCAGAAAAGCAGTTTTATATACTGCCCTATATCACGCGTGATAATGAGGCATTCTTCCCTGCGGTTCATTTTCGGATTTCTGGAATTAATCCAGAGTGCCTCGAGAGTTTTTCGCGCCTGTGTTCT
>UYYA01000139.1:0-104417 GCA_900624975.1 Angiostrongylus costaricensis | reverse complement strand
CACCTAGATGGCAAACGAAAACTAAGACGAAGCACCCCACTAGGCACGCATAGGATACAAAAGCATAGCGGAGACGATTTTGAAGTGAAAGTCAATATCCTTGCACAGGAGTCCAAAACACCAGCGCGAAAACTCCTTGAGGCTTTTTGGATCAATGCCAAAAGCCCTATAATGAATAGCAGGGACGAATGCCCGGAGATCATACGCGACCTGATCTCGTACGTTCGCATCGATTTTTGATGTGGGATGGTGCAGTCGTCAACCACATGCGACTATAATCAGCTGTTCTAAACTTCCTCATTGGAAGTCACGAAAAAGCGGTGGGTTTTTCGAGAAGTTGTTGATTATGTAATTGCCGGAGAGTTCTTCGTCTTCTTGTAAGTGTTATTGAAGCGTTTGGCCTAGTAGATTGTATATCAGTATACCCTTCCAGGCTCTGAAGAAGGCGATACTGCCGAAACGTCAGCTAGCGTTGTATTGTATTGTGTTTTTATGGAAGTAAATGTATGCTGTTTAAAAACCTCGCGATTGCTGAACAAGAAAACGACACATTCATATTCCAATGCCGAGGTTAAGGGAAAGTCGATCTTGGGATTTTGTGGGTTTTTGGCTTTTTTTATCTCTGCTAATATTTTACTCCAGATGTCATAAGCGTTGTGTGGTAAATTACTTACCGTCGTTCATTCAAATCCTCTTCCCTAGCCGTCGTATTATCATCCGCAGATTTCATACTATTTTCCTCTGAATAAGTGCTGATTATAGCGAAATTTGAATCAACTACCCAAAACTCGACAACCTTTTAGATCATCGTTGAAGCGTAGCACTAGAAAGTGCTGTCTTACAAAAGACGCAGTTGCTTTATCGTTTTTTTCAGAGCTGTTATGCAGGAACAAAAGAAATCGTGCTAACCATGTCTGTGGTTTTAGGCTTAAAACCCTATGTTATTTAGTTTTTCCACTAGATTTGTTTTTAGATCCTGGCCGTTCGGTATTCTGCAGCAGATTAACATGACACTGATATGATAACAAGATAACAGAATAATTTTACCGGCCCCAAAATCTTTCGCGACCTCTTGTTCGGGTTCTTTTTTTTCCGTTTTCGTTTTCGTTTCCTTTGTTCTTGAATTTCTTCTTATGATTGCTTCTTAAATTTTGAGAGATAAAGTGAATCAAACACTCTTAGCATTTTTGGTTAGGAGGACAGTCTCCGTGAATACTCTTTATTCTTTACTTCCTTATTAGACACAGTGTGCTAGTAGGTCACATTATACTCCGTTTCAGGATCTCAGCTTTCTTTCATCTTAATGTTGATACTGTTTTTTGCTACCCTGCTAATAATCCCTGCAATTCTTTTAGAATTCCTCTAAAGCTGCAACATATTCGAATACTTGAAATCTCTGCTTTGAAACTTTACTCAACAAATGTCTCAGGTTGCATCAAATCTCTCTGCTTTGAAATTTTACTCAGGGAATTTTCCAGGTTACATTACGTTTCTGGTTTTAAACGTTATTTAAGAATTACCTCAGGTTGCACTTCCTACCTAGTCCAACTGCCGAGGTGTAGTTTTTGAAAAAAAACTATTTGTTATCAGGATGAAGAGGCGAGGGCAGGCGAAGCGAAGGACCCACATGATGTGGTAGTGAGCGCCTTACTCCCCGTAAAGGACAATAGAGCGTTCGTTCCTCATCGCGACACCTGTGGTCCGGAGTTTTGCAAATATCTCAGCAACGTTGTGGTTGTATTTCGCTTAATACTTTGTCGTAAAAAAAATGTAGTAGGCAGAAAATAAAAAGTAAAGCATTGTTATTGTTCATTAGTTATTTTTACGAATGTACGTGATATCGGAATGTGTATTGATCTGATTGTAATAATAATTCCGACTCTAGTGCTCCGTTTCGTGAGAACATAGTGTATGTAGTGAATTAGCTCCGTGGGGTACAATAGATCGGGTCAGCTGTCAGCACCGGTTAACCAGCAGTTCGAGATAGCATCTTCAACTCCGTACGAATTTGCCACGCAGGATTTCTCATCGTTGTCACAAATCAGATTCCAAACTCGAACTAAGATAATCCAACCGTTTATAACAATAATACATATCAATAATGATGTGACAACACCAAAACAATGCAAAAGACAAAACAATAACAAAACAAAACAATAGGGTTCCATAGGCGTGGGTAAGGCGATGAGTAAGTGATGATTCTTGAGATAAGAGAATAGCTTTGCCATAGGCGAGTGGAGTAACATAATTTGCAGTGTCACATGCAATAGTAATAGCACAAGGGTTTAACAAATTAGAACCAACGTGTGTTCTAAACAGGAAAGAACCGCACTAACAATAAGGAAGAGGATTTTGCGGGGTAGCGAAGCACGAAGCAGGATAAGTCACTTATCACAAAAATACGCCAACTGATGCCAGTGGATTCAGGTGCACTGAAATGACAAAGTAGATGAAGTGATGTAGCAATAGCAAACTTTACAGAGTACTTAAAGAGAGCGCGAATATTTGACAGAGTTGCTAGATTAACAGCGCATAACAGTTACATGAGGATTGACAATAGCTTTAATATATCAGTAATGGATTACTGTGAACGTTATTCAACATTACTCAGGTCTATGCAAACCGAAGGAAGGGGGAACGGAAGAGATCGAACGGGATAACAAAGCGGAGAGGTAGAGTGATGGCGATCTCTATGCGTTTTCTGAAAGCAAGAGACACTGCAATGGGGCGTGATTAATTTTCAGGTAACGTATGTACAAATTCAGATGTTCACATGCATAGAAACTACAAAGCCTCTCAGTCATTGGTTTTTTTAGAGTGTGCTGTGTGCTTAGCGAACTATCGGGCGACGATGAACGGTTCTAACAAGGCATTCCAGAGCCCTTTCAGACAACCTTCGAAGCAAGTACATGAGATGAGAGCTTGTACAGAAAATCCATATGAATTTGAGTGAGAAATGGTAGGCAACATTCGTCACTTTATGGAGGACGTTGACAATAGTGTTTTTCAACGAATTAACTGTGCATGTGTTAACCTTACAACTCTTACCCGCAACAGTTTCCATTCATTACGCTGCGTTCGAGCAACACACTCCATAAATCGACCCAGTGAATCAATGCGCCGGTTGTCCTATATTCCAAAAACGGATAGGAATCGAACTTCTCGGAATCTTGTGGCACTGATACCTAATCCCTACTCTCAGTGCACTTTTTTATCAACGTTAGGACTTAGAAAGGCGAAAACGTGCTAAGAATTGGTAATTTTTTTATGATTAAACCGATACGAGGTCGACATAAAAATTTTTAATGTTCAACGTCCCGACACCTTCATCTTCCTTAGATTTGCATTGATCCGGGTCGATGGTCCGCAGCTGGTTGTAGTCGCGATGTTGGTTCACATTGTCGCATCGAGTCGAATCTAGTGCAGGGAGCATCGCTCAGATGGAGAACTTCACTCGGCGGTTCGCTTTTACACAAGTCAAATGTTCTTTGATTCCCTTCATCCAATGAAGGATAAAAAAGATAAAGCTCTAGGCATTGATCAATACCTGAAGGATGCGCCGTGCATTCGACTTCAGTAAGCATCGTTTGGAGGTGATCAAATGCATGTCTGGCCTCTACAATAACTCGCGGTGGCCTACCGATTTATCGAGCCAGTTCAGCTATGCTCCCAAACAAGTCTAGTACCAGTTTGCTGACGCCGGAGGGATGGAAGGCTTGGTGGGCCACGGGCGCGGTGATCGATTCCACGTGTGTGTTGCAAGGCGCCTCCGACCACTGCTCCACGCGCGCTATATATAAATATAAATGCATCAACCTCGTATCAGTTTAACCTTGTAAAAAATTATTGATTATATTTACCCAGGTTTAGTGAAAGTCGGTTCTAAGTACTTTTTAGAGTTTTTCTACCGCGTTTTATTGATAAGTGACCATGAAAGTCTGGCTTCAATTGCGATGAACAAAGAGGTGCAATGGAGCGGCGCTACTCGGACTTGCCAGTACCCTAATAGGATATTCTGTGCCAAAAACTAGACGCAGAAAACATCAAAAGTACAAAAAGTCTTAAAGATATTGATGAACAATCTTTTATTGGAGCTCATTTTAAGTTGTCTCAAAGAATTGGCTTATTAAAGACATTTCTTCTCTAAGGTTAGCTTTAATATTTTTTTCTTAGCGAATTAAGGCTACCTAAATCGCTTTTAAAGTACAAATAGAAGTACATCGCTCTTAAAAGATGATTACTTGTAAAAGTGAAGGTAACTTCTATGAAATTTCTGTAAGCTTACTAAAACTTACACATTCGCAAGGCAATGTTTGTTTGCATGTTCCGTTTAATAGACGGTTGAATTTTGGTCACTGGCACGACCTTGCGCACTGAGCAAATTGAGCTTTCTATCTCTACAGGTTCCACGAGTTGCTTCGAAGCCTAATACCACAGGAATACGGATGTACTAGCAGGATACCACAAGTAATTGGCACGAACTAACTATGCACGCAAGCTCTACGATGCTTGATGAAGTTGAATCATAACGCATTCCTCCGGGATTCGCCAATGCCGAAAGCTTCCTTCTTTATCACTTTTATGCACTTTTTTTTAACTCATGTCAATACCGAATCACATACTCTTAGGAGAGTCTATCGAAAAGATGAATATACAGTATCGTCCATGCGATGTCAAGCATGCGAAATGAATGATTCACATCGCCAAAGTCAAGCAAACCTTATCTTATCTTATTATCTTATATGCGAAAGCGAATTCTGGCAACGCGAAATTCACTTTTAAACGCAGATTTCTGCACCTTCACTTCTCTATTCTCTTCACAAACGAGAATATTTGTCAAGTTAAAAACAGTAACGAGCAAGACTCTCGAGGCGTTGAGGATAAATTTCAAAAACCCAAAGATGAACCGGAAAGACGAATGTCTCACTATCACGCGTGACCTGGCGCCTTATTTCAAAACGATATTTTGACCCCTGTGTGGGTCTCGCTAGCGGTCGCAGGTGAGCAACATGCGGGCAGTCCCACTCGTAACAACACAGTCAGTAGTCTTTTTGATCAATATGGAGTTTATTTGAAAATTCGGTGTTCGTTAGTACTATAAATATTTCGCCGAATATAAGGCTACTATTACATAAAGTACGTTTAGGCTCTGAGGAAGGCGAAATCGCCGAAACGTCAGCCATCGACCAACAACACCAACAACAACAACAACAACAATAAGCGACAACAAGCGACAACATGAATTATAATACATCAAGATTTGAATCACAGACCAGAACTGTATATTATGAGTGAAAAATATTATCTAATACAGGGTACTTTCTGTTGAGATGATTTACATTGCTTTCTAAACATAGGTCATAGCCGACGAGACCCGAAATATGTGCCTGTTTCATTATTCTCACAATTATTTCTTATTCGATCATCAAACTCTGTCAAGCGATCCCCGATATTCCTCTAGGAGTACTGTGTCAGTAGACCATTGTGATCTAGAGGGCATAGGCAGTTGACATTTAAATTGTACATAGATAGTCGTCAGCCAGTACAGTTCTCATCAGCTTTACGAGATAGTCTTCAACCAGCGTAGTCTCGATATTAGCAGTTCTTTCCTTTGAGACCGATGTGAGATGAGGTTGTTTTACCGCAATCTCTTATGCGAAATTTTTCTCAGTATTAGAACACATGGAAGAGTATAACTGATGGGCCAATTCTACAAGAACGTTTGGCTCTACGTCTACTCCTGTACCCAAATGTGAAACAAATCAGCTTTAAAACCATCTACTTAAGTAGAATATGAGTTCAAATTGCAACGAACTTTTACTTTGAGTCATCGACCCCAACATTGAACTTAGCCTAAAGTCTACCGATCTCTTGCGCAGGTTCATTCTCGCAGTTGAAGTTTTTCAGATTCGTATCAGGGAGTCAAATATCCGCTCAGGTAGTTCAACTATAAACCGTTAAAAAACATACAGCAAAAATACGCACCTAGGTGAAGCAACAAAAGTGGTAGTTAAGCTAAATAAATATTGGAGAGCTCTACCAAGTGTCATTTTCGTCAGCTATTACCTCCCATGCGCAATCACCCGGCCATCTTAATGGTTCTCGAACGCAGGATTTCGTTTCTGTTGAGCATTTCACAAATCCTTAAGTGGGCATTTGAAAACTGATTATCGAATTTAACGTCCCGACACCTATGATAACAGTGATAACAGTAACATGGAATACCCTATGCTTTCATAAACAGCAGCCGTGTAAAAGCAGCAAAAAGAATATTACTACTAGAAAACAAGACACTGGTCTACGATAGTCTTACACCATTACCACTGCTTCATGTTGTATCCATACCAGTTACTATGTAAAAGTCTTGACTAATGACTTCAGTTTCAGTGAAAAGTCTCATAATGCACCAATATTCTTGTCAAGGCGACTTAACAGAACGTCGGGAAATTGCATTTTGGATCACTCAAATGAGCTAACAGAATGTATTTAACTCCGTCTAGTGTAGTGTGGATATTGGTAGGGAATTTAAATCTACATCGCAAAAAACTTGCTGTTGATCATTCACTTGGATCAACGCAACGTGTAAAGGCGAAGGCGCAGAAGCATTACCCGAATAAGAGTTTTTATACCATCATTGTGTCAGCTCAATAATGTAGAGAAAAGTTATCGTCAGCTATTAAATTACTTGTTTGAACTGACACATGGTAAGTTTTCCTATCTATTCGTCATCAATCAAGTGTTACGTTTGTCGAAGAAACACGATAATAAGTTTATTTAAAGAGCCGGATATCAATACCGCACTAATACTACATATTGAAAGGGTGCATGTAGGGTGCCTGTGCCGCAGTGGTCGCTGGTGCCCTGCAACACACGCGATCCCCACGCCCATCGCCCACCAAGCACTTCGTCCGTCCAGGGTCGGCAAATTAGTACCAGACTTGTCTGGGACGATTACAGCATTGTATCGATACAACGGTAGGCCACTGCGAGTCGTTGTAAAGGCCAGATATGCATTCAATCACCTCTAACAACACTTAATGAAGGGAGTGCAAGGCGCATCCCTCACGACGCCGAGAACTTTACCCTTTATCTTTTTATTTATCATATCATAAAAAACTAACTTTTTTTACAAAAGCCCTACGACGCGAAGATGATCTATCGTCAGTGATTGCTAATTAATAACATGCTTAACGTAGGTAGTAGAAAAGGTCTCAGCCTATAATTTTGCTCCCGCCATCATCATTTTGCGATTCAAATAAAGTGAATTTGCTAAACCTTAATGTCGGATATTGCAAAATATCTGTGATGTTAATCAAAAAGCAGGAAACTGCTTGGCTTCGAATCAGGGTCCTTAAGCACTTGGAATAAAAGCCTTTTTCACATTGATAACGAGAGTGCTATATAGCAAATATCTTAACGGTCGACCTGCAGCTGCATGTATCCAATCTCATGATCCCTGCACGTGAAATTAGTTCCTGGTGAGATGTTCACAATCAAATTACTCGCTTAGCTTTCATGGGACGGGCTTTCTTCAGTGTGGTGTTGAATTAGTCATATAATTACTGACATCAGCCATGTTTAAGGAAGAAGATATCGTAAGGCGGTCGTTATAAACAGCACTGAGAGGCATGCGAAGACGCATGAGTTCATTTATGTTTTCATTCAATTCTAAGGAAAAATGATTTATGGATAAAGTTGGCCACAAATTAACCCATTGATATTTTCACATGTAAAGCACATTAAGGATCTGCTTAATGTGTAATTACGCTTCTCTTAACAAACCATATTCATAAAATTGTATTCTTTAAACAGTACATTTCCACCTATAAAGTGATGGTTTCATTTTTCAGGAACAGAAGGGTCGACGAAAATACTGTAGATGAGACTATGCAGAAATGCTTCCCGGACTTTGTCATGCAATAAAACTGAAAATGTGCAACCTGCCACAATGATGATTTTCGTTCATATAGTAAGCGGTTTCTTTTCAAAATCCACCGTTTTGCTCTTTAAAAGTCATCCAGTCATCTGGAGGTAACCAGCCGCCCGGGGTCTTAAATACATTTCAGATACTAGATAACTGGAAGACTTACGAAGAACATAACGGCTCTGAAAAACACGACACCATCGAAACGTCAGCTATCGTGAATGAATAAATATTGTAAGGGCCACCAGTTTGCTCATCAAGGAAACTGTAACATCAAAGTGTTAAGCTTTTTATTCGCCGCCTTTTTTTCACGGCCAGAGAATTGTGTAAAATACAGGCACAATAATTCTGAGATATTTGTAAAACTCGGACCCCGGCAAGATCTGAACCATCTATTTTTTTTCCAGTTGCTCATATGTTTCCGGTTTTCACCAGTGTATTATGGATTTTGCACAATATAACAGCATTCATTTCTTAGACGCTATGAATATCTCTTAAATCGCACCATCGCTAGACCCATAGGTTATAACTAATCAATCATAGATTCTGCCAGCCCCCGTGTCACCAGCGGTGGAAAATTGTGGCAAATAAAGCTGAACCTGAAACAGGACGATGAAGAGCTGGTGTTGGCAAGCGGCTACGCTTTTGATAAAAAAGCCGGCAGACTGTAGAACCATTGCAAAGTACTTCCTCGTACTACCTTTACTTAACGCCGGCAATCGCCACCATCTTCTCATTAAGTCGTTTCGTGCCTCTCACAGAATAATTGTTTAATTGTGATCATCTGCAAAATACAGGCTTATTTAAGACACTAAGAATACTGGATAAAGGTTAAAGTTACATGTCTGATTAACGCGATAAGGGCAGCTCTCATCTATAAGTAGATAATCCACGAATAAAACTGGACCTGAAACAGGACATTATTTGTACACTTTGATGACTTGTCTTCATTGCTTGTGTGGCCCCAGCATAATTTTCGCATTTTTGAAGTTTCGCTGGTTCATCAGTTGTGGTTCCCATGAGTTCCCAGGCCAACATAGCCAAACTCTGCTTCAGGTCATCAGCGCCACAGGTAGTCTCCTCCCATGTAGATCGGAGTAGATTTCCCAACAGACGACTAGTTTGAAACCATTTCGTTAGCTCTTGTCTGACCTTCCCGGTTTAAACGCTGGACTTCTTATTTGCATGGAAGGCTCTGCCGCCGAGATGAATCCTCCAACTCTACAGCACAGTCCTACACCAAGGGACATTTCCCAACCGCGCGATGGGGCGTTGAGAGGATGCGAGATCTCTGTTTCTTCGAATTGCACAACTAGGACAGCATGTGTTCACAAAGCACTCATTGGAGATATGGGTATTTTAGAGTGGCTTTGTAGTGCTATTCTGCGTACTGTCATGCAGTAACGTTGGTTGCATACTAGTACGAAGTTTTCAGATTTTCAAGCAAGCGAATTGTGTGGCCCCAGCATAATGTAGCATAACTGGAACGTCGACCATTGTGCAATTAAAGTGATGAGCAGTCATGCCGCATCAACATGAACAAAGTGAGTGGCCATGTTGATCACTGGATGGTGGTTTATGTTCATTGGTTGTCCAAAGACTAATCTTAGATTAAATATGGGTATCTTTTAAACCCAATGCTCATTTAACTCTAGTACAACTAATCAATGTTTCCTTTCATTGACAAACTAATCCGAAGTTACAAAAACTTTTGCGGCCAGCGCTTAATCGCCTTCGCCTTCGCCTTCGTCTTCTTCAGAGTGGCAATGGTTCGAGTTTGCTCGGTGGCTATAAAGGAAGTAAAGTACTACAATATGTCGATGAAATAAGACGTCAAATTTGATATAACAGCAGGTATGTTTGTTCCAAAAAATGGCAGATGTGTTGAACAAACAACGACAACAAGCATACACCTGACACCTCGCCTGGGCAGGTAGTCACGGTAGTATTCACTGTAGTGTGCTCAGCTAGTCTTAGGCGACGTGACAAAAGCGGTTATCCTTCCGACTATTACAGCTTCATCGATGACAGAAAACAAATTAGTTTTTTTTAGTAGAAGAAGCTGCGATAGCTTATTTGCTGAAACGCTCGCCATGTATCCTCTGCCGTGTCCTTAGTCTTCAGTGATTCAAACAGGTCTTAATAATACTTCAGTTCTTGTTGTTTTGTACCGAATCTATCTAAAAGGGCTTTGAAAGATTATAGTTATACCTAACATACTTACCGTTCATACATCGTTGACAGATAAAGTGCCGTTTACTGAAGGACGCATTGCCAAATCGGAGATCATACTGAAGGGCGGGAAAATCACCCAGCATTGGGTCTGCATAAAAGGGCAGTGCCGACTGATGTTTGCCAAACAACCCCTGCTACCACTCCATTGGATATGCTTCCGCAAGTTATGGAACACATTTCCTACTGACCATCGCCCTCTGTCTCCTGTCTTCCTTCGCTCTCTCTTTCGTTCACTTCATCCGTTTTCTATCCGGATTTGATTTTCGAATTTCGAATCACTCGAAGTTTCTCAAAACTCTTAATCAGGGGCTCCCGTTTCGCAGCGGTATTCGACCGTATGGGACCCAATCTCAGCCCTGATAATCATCAAGGTTGTGAAATCAATATGGGACGTCTCGCATGAACACTTTACTTCACCATATCTAGCCGGGTCAGTACCAAATGAACGCCGATATTGTGATCTCTTTCCATTGCTTTACATCCAAGTTTGAAATCCTGCACAAAACGTTCCGGAATTTGGTCCTTGTTCATTTTTAAGCAACGATCGAATCCAAACGAGCATGAATCGAAAACCACCTACATAGGAGCTTAGGACTAAATTTTGTGCCTTAACATATGTAATACGCCGATGTCTATGTGCTAGTATTAATATATGCCATCTTACCATTGCGAATGGCAAAGCATTCTGAGTGTTTGCTTGTTTCGAGTCCTTTCTATGAAACCGCAGTTTTGTTTTCTGACGCATGATTTATTCAAAGAGCATATTTTCAGCATGAAGCAGTTTTAAGTCATGTCGGTCAAGTTGGTGTTCAGATTGGAAGGATGTAAATCCGTTTATTCCTGCCTTCAAGTTGAAGACGGTAGCAACCATGCGTACTGGCAGATAAAGTACCGGCAGCTGAAAGCCGCATTGTCCACCAAATCGTTGATCACACTGAATGGCGCGAATCGGCCGACGTTCGTCTTGTACAAGAGGACTCCGCCGATTGAAGGTCGCCATACGAGCGGTGCTACCACTTCATTGCATATGGCTCTTGAAGTTATGGAACACACTTCCTAATTATTACCTCTCTCTCCTTCTCTCTTTTCTTCGCCCTCTCTTTCATCCACTTCATCCGCTTTCTATCCATATTTAACTGTCGAATTCCAAATCCATCGAAGTTTCTCACAACTCTTGTTCAAGCTGAACCATTTCGCAATGGTATTCCATCGTGTGAGAACCACTATTGGTCCTGATCGTCTTCGATACTTTCATATCAATGTCGGATGTGTTGCATGATCGCTTTACTTCACCATCGTCTGTGACAAATGGACGTCGTTATTGTGATTTGTTTCTACTGCTTCACTTCGAGGTTTGAAATCGCACAGAGAGCGTTCTCGAATTTGCTTCTCGTTCCTTTTTCTAACAACCTTGATCGAATCCAAACTAGCATGAAGCGAGAACCATCTACATTGGAGTTTAGGACTAAATTTTGTGCTCTAACAAATGTAATGCGCCAATATCTACATCTCAGTCTTAATTTTGATTTCTGGGTGCCATCTTCCTATTGTGGATGGCAAAGAATGCTGCTGTTCGCTTGCTTCGAGTCATTTTTGTGGAACAGTAGTTTTGTTTTTTAACGAATAATCTATTTGTAGAGGATATTATTGGCATTAAGTAATTTCAACTCATGTGGGTCATGCTGGTATGCAGATTGGAGGGATGTAAATCAGTCCATTTCTGCCATCAAGTAGAATGGCTCCATTAAATTAGCTGAGTGGTATCCAGCTACTTCCAGGGTACGATGAAGAGCACCTTTCCAAAATCAGTAATGCCATGTTGGCACTGTTTCTTTAAGTTGGAATCAACTACCAACCTTCGATTGTTTCTCCTGGTGATGACGATGCTGGGGCCACTCGTTCTGTGTGCTTGCTTTCGAACCCGAGGGCAATTGCCCAAACATGGGCTTAACTAGATCATAAACTTGATCCAATGAACTTGAAGCATCCTTTCGGCCGCTGGTGAGCCCATTCTTTGCTGCACATGTTAGCAGTAAGCAGTGATTAGGGCTTTTTATATTTCGGGACGTATTTCTTATGATCTATGATATTGTCCTTATTGATTTGCTTCTTGCATCGTTAGTAATATTAACAACCTCTGCTTATTGA
The DNA here is from genome assembly GCA_900624975.1 of Angiostrongylus costaricensis. NCBI lineage: Eukaryota > Metazoa > Nematoda > Chromadorea > Rhabditida > Metastrongylidae > Angiostrongylus > Angiostrongylus costaricensis. The sequence goes on along the minus strand of UYYA01000139.1, from coordinate 92,110 downwards.
AGAAAAACATTGAATTATCAATTAATGCCGAGTTTAACAGAAAGTCGGTCATGGGAATTGCTAGGTGGGAGTTCAGTGAAGCAAGCAAAGGGCCTTGCTGTCTTGAAAAGGATTACGAAGAGGTCTGCATTATTTCCTTGAATGCAGCAATCTAGATGTTTTCTGGTAAGGGTGCTGTTTCAGGTCGACATTGACTCTAAAGAAGATGCGCATGAAAGAGGAGAAAAGTGTCGATACCTGAACACATGTATTAGAGCCAATCTTGTTTATCCTGTTATAACAAAAGTACGTCGCCTTATTTGTCTTCCAAATAAATAAGTATTCCGAAAAGCTGACAAGACCAGTATTGTCCTCATAATCCTCTGCATATAACTAGTCCACTAAAAGAACAGCGTTGACGTAAGCTATAAACAAACTAAAAGAAACGAACGTCTACCGCCTGACTGATAAGCGTGGGGAGTTGTCTCCGCAAAGACCACTCCCAGTGATAGAGGCACTTGTTTTCCTCCGCTCTGTAAGAAGCGACAATAACGAAGACTGTGTCTACAACATCTTGGCTACGCGAACGCTTCATTTCGTGGGTAGGTAAGCTCCAAAAACACCGTATCCGCTGTGTTGTGTTCGATTCATTTATATTCTGGTCATTCACTTTAGTACTAAAGTGTGTGGTTTTATCACCTTTCCAATCATTTCTGGATCGAGAGGTATGTGTTTGTTACCTTATAACATTGTGCAGCCGCTTTGACGGCCCTAGCCACGTTTTGTGCACAATGCGCTTTGCTAAGTTCGTCTATTCAAGTACTGCTGAAGAGACCGCAATAGCGGTGATGAAGTTGGCCATATATAACGTCGAAGATTTATGACGTCTTTTTTGGATTCCGTGTGATTTATTGATGCCACATTCTTTTTATATATATAGATATCTTGTTCTAAGCTTCTGTAATAGAAGTTTTCTTTTCTTGTCTGTCAGATTTTGAAGAAAAGAATCTATTTATACGGAAAAGTGGAGGCGTTCAGACATTTTCTATAGTTATGTCTTAAGGTCTTACGCTATGGAGCCACCTTCTACCTTACCTAGCTTTCCTATTCTACTGCATTCGTGACTGACAGTGACAGCTTTGTTCTAGATGGCTTGCAGGTTTGTGTTTGTTGTTTGATATACGCCACTTAATGAGTTATTTGTGCCGCATTGTATTGAGGTGATGCAGTTACACGCAGAGTGCTGCTTATTTGAATACTTATGCGGAAGCTTCTTCTATGCCACGTTTGGTAGCAGCAACTATTCTACCGTTGTCGACATCAGGGAAGCGTGCACCGGTACTTCCTGACATGATGATGGAAACATCGACACAGTTTAAGAAACCGACGTAAGCAGGTACTACAGTATTTCTTCGGTTGATGACTCCAATCCAATGGCTTAGTTGTAACGTTTCCAGATACGTTGATTTCAGTTACAGTGTGACTAAATTAGATTGTGTATTACAAAGGAACCGCTTTAATCAGAAACTTTCATTTTTTCTTGTTTCTTTAATTCTGTTTTCTTCTGTTCTGATTTTGTTAAGGGTGTTTCTTTATTTATAACCGTCATTTCGGTGAATTCTTTCAAAGGTTAACGGGTCACTTCGACATGTTCCTAATCAAAGTAGTCTTGCTGTAATGTCTTCAGTCATAGTTTTGATCAAACCGTGAATGCGCTATGTGAATATTTGAAATTCGTGTTCACTAAGTTGCATTATATACCGTGAGTTACATCGCTCTTGTCATCAGTTTGTTTCAGTTTTCCGAGATAGGTGGTTAAGTTGCTATGATTAAATGATCACATCGGTTCAGTCGTATGGTCCTATCTCGTCCTGTGTTGGTTATTGAGCAATAGGAGGGCGATAAGATTAATGCCATCTAGAAGGAGTCCTAGTCGCAACCAACTTACCCCCGATTAACAAGGGCTGGCGCCTTCTCATACTGAAGACCGATTGACGTCCTTCTTCCTAAAGCGGCTATTTTCTCCTTGTGTGATCTCCTGAGTTTTGCTTATATCTTAGCATCCTTTATGTTCTATTTCTCACTGTATCCTACCATGAAGAAAGCGTGGGCAGATAGTAAAAGTTGAAACATTGTGATACTTCATACATTTTTTAAAATATACTCATTCGAATGTTTTCAGGGCCTCCATAAGCAGTAGCTAAATAAGTAGAAACTTGTTGAAGAGTTTTCTTGTAGAAGTCGGTTATGAAACACCAAAAAACTAACTTGCATTCATTCTTTGATAGAGATGAGCTCTAGAAACTTATATCCGATTCAAACTCTTGTAAAAGTTTTTTTTGTCGGTTCTATTACTATGTTATCTACAAGGAAATACTCGCATCTTCAAAGATGAGTCAATGTTGATTATACCTTTACGTTTTCTTTCGTGTTTTACCCTCTTTCTTTTCTATTGGGACTTCACAATTCGTTTTCCGTATATCCAAGAAATTCACCACCAAATGTGGTGCATTATTAGATAAACAAAAGTTAGGAGTAAACTATGTAACTATCAAGGATCTTCGGTCATTGGGCCTTCCAGTGTTGATTGGACTGATGACTGAAGATTTTCGTCTTTTTTATAAATATAGTTAAATGCTAATTGAGTCCTTTTTCTCTTGGAGCCCTTAAATCCCAGGGCTAGAGCGTTCCCATTTGGATTGCAGGGAGTCAACCGTTCCCAGAAAAGTTTGATACCTATTTCCAGACCTAGAAGGATAGAAGGCTCAGTGAGCAGGGGACAGGGTCAAACGAGACCCGTGCTCGTGACGAATGGGGTCACTACCACTATGCTTCGCCCCTATCATGGGTAGCCGCGTTACTTCAATATCCATTAAGTATTCCACGCACTGCATTGTCGTGTTCTACATTTTTATTTTGTCATCGAGAGTTGTTTCTGCACATTTGGTTACGAACTATTACCGTCGAAAAATAACACTTCAGGAGAAGCCGACTCAATTTCCGACATTTAAGGCAACAGTTCTGGAGAGAGCTATTGTAAACTGGAAACGTGCGGCTAACCAAGAGTATCCATTAGATAGAATTAAGCTGGTTGACTACTACTATTACGGATGAGGAACGACAGATGACTATCAATAGGTGATGACTCCGGTATTTCCCGCCGAGTTTCCAATCAACTAAAAGGGACTCACTTCTACACTCGGACTAATAAGCGTGAAGAATATGTACTCTCCGGAATGATTACTCCCAGTGATCGAGTCACTTGTTTTCCTGAAGCAACAACAACATCACCTTCAGAATCTGTTTCGAATCGATGTAGCTGCGACATTTTTGCGTTTCTTTTTCTGAAATCGCGAGCTTTTCTGTTGTAGCTAACTTGTTTTATGAATCTTTCAGTTCTTCCTCACTTGTGTTAGTTCTTTGAAGATTGCGAGTGCGACATCTTGGCTACGCTAGCACTTCATTTCGTGGGTAGGTAAACTCCAAAAACACCGTATCCGAACTATCCTAAGCTTCTGTCTAACCCGAGTGACTTCTGCTTCGTAACCATAGGAAATGGCTACTTTTTATGCCAAGTTTAGCGATTCCTTCTTTCCATTTTTCCTGTGAACACCTTTTTAGCCGTACGGTACATGTTTTTGATAAGTGCTTTATTCATGTGTGAGGGAAAACCGACTTTCTATAAACCTCGGCATAAATAGTTGATATATTTATTTATGTGATCTTACAAACTGATCTTCTTAAGTTGACGCGAGGTTGGTACAGATCTTCGTTGTCGTTGTCGTTGTTTTTGATGTTATTGATCCATGGCGACAGCCACAGGTCACGCGTGATAGTGAGGCATTCGTCCTTCCGGTTCATTTTTGGATTTTTGAAATTTATCCAAAACGCCTCGAGTTTTGCGCGTTGATGTTTTTGATTCCTGAGCTGGGATCCGCACATTCACTTCAAAATCATCGCCGTTGTGATCTTGTGCCCTATGCGTACCTAGAGGAGTGTTTAGACGGATTTTAGCTTTTCCATCTAGATATTCTTTTATGCGGACACAAAGTGATCTACCCGTTTCCCCAATATATTCCTCGCCGCATGCGTTACATGAGATCAAGTATATTATACCTAAACTCATGCAATCCCCGTCTCTCCCGTTAGGACAGATCATACAGTTTTCTGAGCTGCGCAACCGATCATAGAAACGGTTTCGAACTAACTGGCGGCGTAGGGTATTGGGTGGGATGTCAATAATCGTTACATAATTTTCAAGACCACTTTTTCTTAAGCACTTTTAATGGCGTGACATACTTCATTTGATATGAAGGGCAGCGTAAAGGGGATCCTACTTTCGTCTGAAATATTTGGGAAACTACCCAACGTTTTCCTCTAACCCGAGTGGCTTCTACTTGGTAGCCATTGGAAATGGCAATTTTTCGTACCAGGTTTCGCGATTCCTTCCTTTCCTCTTCTCCTGTACACAGATTTTTAGCCGTACGATACATGTTTCTGATAAGTGCTTTTTTTATGTGTGAAGTATGAGAGGAGAGGCAGTGAACTAGAATGTTATTACTACTTGGCTTGCGATAATTCAAAATCTGTTAGACTTTCTATTAGTGATAAAGGCGGAGAATTTGTAGTTCTTCCATGTCGGTTGGATATTAGGATAACAGAGGAGCACCTCAGTGATGTTTCTCTCAATCGAACATCCTCTGAAAAGGAATACAGAAATCAATACCGAAAATTAAATCAAGAATGGGTCAGCACGGCAAAGGCCGCGGGCTTAGAGCCTTCACTTATTTCTCGACACCCCGATTTGTCCTGTCCTTTACTTGCTTGTTAAAACTCATAAGTTTGCTTCAACTGATGGTATTATGTCAACGAAATAAAATAAAATTAAAATAAAATTAAAAAATTAAATTTAAATTAGAAATTAAATTAAAATTAAAATTAATTAAGTTAAATTATAAAATTTACACGAGAAAAACCTACCGAGAACTAGCTTCCATTCTTAAACATCCAAATGAAGCTCTCAGTAAGTGGCTATATAACACCTATTTAACATAGTAGGCCGACTGAAGAACTAAAAATGCATACTAAGCCTTAGTAATTTTGATACCCTTTAGAATAAAAATTCAATTCGGCCTCTGGGTGATATTGAGAGCATAAAGCATCAGGGAAAGGAAAAGTTATTAATAAACGATCCAAGAAATCCTCTTCACAGCACGTCATAGACACGTCGTTTGGGGCCTGTGCCACTGTATCAGTAACGTTCCATTTACTTGACTTCCTATAGGCCGGTCGTTTCTCCTCTTATTATCGTAGGCGGAAGCACCTGATCTGGGTATTGAAGTTCGTTTTCCTAAATTACAGAGTTTTTCTAAAAATCGCGAGTAAACCACGATTTTCCACTTTTTTGGCCCACAACGTTGTTTACTTGGAGGAAGTCAACTTTGTTGTCGCTCAATGAGAGGCGTAAATGGCAGGAGATGTCATATTCATTGTTTCTCACTGTCTCACACTGTTAAGATGGAATCCATTCCAGTGTTCGTAAATTCAAAATCCACTAAGAGTAGTTAAATTCCTTACAAGCATTACTCCTTTGCGATAAAAACTCTATCCTCGTATTTTTAAATCGTAGTGTCCACAACTGTTTATTCGTGCGACTGACTTCATAGCTAGTTAATCGTTCAGTTACTTTAAGGAGCGCATGTAGCTCAGTGTTTAGAGATGTTCTGCAACGCACAATAGACCGATCGTTTGTTCGATCCTACGCCCAAAGCAAACCAAAACTTCTATTCCTGCCACGTCGTAGTGACCGTTGGTCAACGCCAAGAGCTTCATCTCTTATTCCTTAGTTACTTTTGGAGCCAGTTTTGCATCGGATTCCATATGAATCACATAGAAACAAGTATTAGCTAGATAACATTGACAACCACTGTGAAGATCACCTTTGCATTTTCAGATCTACTTTTATCCTTTTCCTTTACCTTTCACTAAGGAATCATGTCCTCGTTCTTTATCGCTTTCATAAAAGGTATCCGTTATGATCGGAATTCATGCTCTTTAGAACATCTTTCCGTGATTTGTGGGTTCCATTTGGCTATCTGCCAGTTCTGATTTTCAGACTTCTTGATGACATGGCGCCCGCTGGCAATTTGCAGAGAACTTTGTGGCGTCGGTCGTTTCTACATAACGATTACGTCCTTTTTTCTTCCATTGTAAGACCTTTGATATTTTCGATTGACTAATATGACAAATACAAAAGAGAGTCTTTGAAAAGCGTTGAATTCGATAGCTTTCAACTGATTACAATTATCTACATTTCAAAGGTGGCATTCATAAAACTTTTGATGAAACAATGTTTATGAAAGCATTATTTGTGACGTTTTAGATGTTTCCTACGTCGAAATTCATTGGCGGCATCCAAATATTGTTATTCTCTACACAGCTATTTTGATCCAGAGCTTTGCCCAATAGCTTTAACTTTGTTATCTCTAAGGAATGCGTGGTGACATGCGACAGTTTTCATAGTTTCCTGAATAAAGAAGTGAAAGGAAATAATGAAAGCAAACCTTACATTTGACTCAACTTTATATTAATGTAATAGTCTCGTCTAAAGGGCATAAAGAAGTCCTTTGTCATCTATATTTTATTAGTTTTGCCGTTCCAGTGAACACTAGGAGAGAAGAAGCAAAGTAGTCGGAATGGGAGCACTTTTAGATCGACTTCGTGGTCGACCACGATTAGATCCGATAAGGGTTCGAATGGTTTGGAGCTGTCATATCGGAACACACGAAGAATACTTTTACAGAGTTGGTGGAACAGTTTTCGTTATGCTCAGGAGGCCTGGCATTGATCAACGCAGAGATGTTTACCCTTTATTTTTATTATGCATGTTCTAAAATAAGTAGCACCACTATATTTAAACCACATACGGTCGGGCTCACGTTTTAACCTTGTCACAACCGCATGTCATTGGTTCGTAACTGAGATGCGCGTTGAAACGAAGATGTACCGCCGGTAAGTCTGTGCAAGAGGCACAATCTATCTGCTTCTTGAGATTATTGTTCCACTGTTCGATTTCTATCCACATATCTTTAACTTCTACATATCCGCCATGTTCTTCTGTTCATGTTGTTTTCGCACATTTCATGTAATTTAACTTCTGTGCGTGATAAAAATAAAAATCCATTCGTTATCCAACTACAATGTTATTAACTTTCTACATGGTCTGGTGTGGTAGCTGAGGTGTATTTCTCTGTTTCTTCAACGTTTCTTTTCTATATCCACCGACTTCTTTGTACCTTCAGGAGCGGCTTTTTTGTAAGTACAGTTGAGAATGCATCTAAGTGAAAATTTTGAAAGAGAAGCAGTTTTAGTCAATCCTGTGTGCTAGATAGTTACAGCAATACAAAAGGTTCAATTCTTTCACTACTACCTCACTTTCGCGTGGCTGTCTCGTCGGACCGCGTGCAACTGTCGCGCGCTAGAGTTGTTCATTGAGATCAAGATGTACGATCGTGAAAGGGTTAAAAACGAAAGCAACTCTGAAGAAGTCGTTGAAACGTTAGCCATCCAAAAATCAAAGCAGGTGTTGGGGAACTCGTGTCAGCTCAAGAAAAGGGCAAGGTAATATGAGTTCATCAGTATCGAGGTTGGTCGAAAATCGGTCTTTCCATTCAGAGATGATGGTCATTTATCGAAAAGCCAGCTTTGGACGTTATGTATTGATAAAAATCGTAATGTGACATCCCAAAATTCTCAGATACGGTTAGTGGTTGGAAGCGTTCTACACGTATTCCTAGTGGAAAATCGATTTTCTTTCGAGTTCTTCAATTTTTAGCATTAATTTCCTCATAAAGGCAGTGAATGTCGCCAAGATTTTGAAACGTTGACCTCCACATTGGTAAGCAGTTCGTATGTTAGTTATTGTTTTCCCGAAAGCATGAAAAAGTTCATTGGCGCTTTTTTAACCAACAAGCGTCCCGAGAGAGAGGAGAGTGCACACTTATCGTCAAGGCAATACAAATCGCCAGTAGCGTGCAAGAGTTCGGTTTAAAAGTAATGAAATTGCTAAGAAGATAAGTTTTCACAGCAGCAGACCCGAAGCGATAATGAAATTCTCCACAGTAAATGATCGAATAGTTTCAATTTTTGATGTACCGTAACCTCAGTAGTATAGGTTTTGTTGAACGTGGTGCGTCGTGACGATGGAATGCGTGAGATTCTGATGCCAAAGCAGTACACAAAGAACAACGATGAGCGAGAGTTTGTCCTTCGTCTGCTTGCTAATCGTTTTGTCTCGTTTTTCCATAACATTATTATGGTGAGTAAGCATCGTTCTCATTATATGTTAATGTGGAATTTGACTCATTTACAAGAGAATTCAAAGACATGTGATCAATTCGTTCCCACTTAGACGATTAGTTAAGTCAATTCTGCATTAATAAATTTTCAGTTGTGTAACTCAATGCTTAGAGACAGGCGAAACGAAGGACCCGCTTGGTGTGATGGTGAACGCGTTGCTCCCCGGAAAGGACAATAGCGCGTTCGTTTCCCACCATAGACACCTGCGGTCCAGAGTTTTGCAAATATCTCAGCAACGTTGTGGTTGTATTTCAATGCTTAGAGTTTCCCTGAAACTCCAACGTCGTCACTAGTTCGACCCAACACGCTGTGTAAAAATCAGGTTCTCCATTCCTGTTAAGTAGGAAACCTATTGCAAGATTTTCCTTAGAGGACAAAAAAGAGTAACTGAATGTATAGGTCGATCCCTGAGTTCTTTGTATGGTTCAAATACGCATTCAAACGTTTTTGCAACGCTACGAATGATGATCTGGCGCGTCTTGGGATTGGTAAAAATGCATTCCTTTATTTTTCATTTGCACAATGCAATGCAGCTAGAAATTTTGAAGATCAATAAATATGTTTTTAGTAAAGTTTGCATTCTTCATACTTTTTGAATGTAGTTTTCTGAATGATCCAGTATTGTCTGCTTGAGCAGACAAAAAGCATTGACTTAATATAATGGTGAGTCCCCGTAAGTCATTATGTACTTCAAATGCGCCTAAGTCCAACCTCTGCGATGACACGAATGCAATCGGATGCATGGCGTGTTCCCGGGGAATTGATTGTCCTTTACGACACATCATCAGTAATTCCATCCATTACCGAATTATCAGAATTCGTACGAGTGAAATATCCGTTTATTCTTATTCGATTCCCATTTTTTTCTCATTCGCTCGTAAAACATGAAGAGCACCAAACGTTTGGTATGGTACCCTTTCTGAAGAAAATTCAGTCACGGATAGCCTGCCTGGCTTTACCATGGCATAGATTTACTAAACTGAGTCCTCATCTCCGGGCTACCACCGAACTCCTCATCTTTGATGACATTGCTGACTATTGGACTCCCGTTAACGATCCCAGTCTGACACTAAGGAACACCTTCGTCATCACAATGATTTTGCTTTACCACATGAATCCTTAGGCCTTGCTTTACAATATGCGAAGACGTATGCCGCCTTTTTTCATATATAATTTAGGAAGAGCAGCTAACAAATCTTCATGAACTGAAAGACTCTTGTTACAAGCTGGGTCAACAACACGCGGGCTATAGTAAGGAGACATTTAAGGTAATCGATCCAGTTCAAATCTCGACACTAGTAAAATATACATAGTTTCTCGTTTCACTCAAACTCAAATCAGTCATGGTGTTCATTTTCCCTCCTGAATTCGATGAATTGGGTTAATGTTGGGTTGTTGCTGCATGTTGCTTTCCGAAATTTTGGATACCATTCAAACATTTTGTTTGGGACGCATAAGACCGGAAGGACTTAGCTTTTACAGTTTATTTCTATTTATCCTAGATAAAAGTAAATCTTAATGGTTCAAAGAAAAACGTCTAAAATCTATTCATCTTTGCCATCAAAGTGCAGGTTAACTATTCCACCAAGATAACCATCCTCGAGATTTCATCGTGTGTCTTTATAACGAGGTAATACTAGTAATATGGTTGCAATGGCCTACAGCGGGTGGCTCGTGCTACAGCAGGATCGTTGAAACTGATAAGTGTTTCACAATTTCGTTCGGAAGCCAAGCTGGAAGTAAAGCGTTGTCACACTACAGTTTAGCTGTGTTTAGTGGTTACTTTTTCATTAAAAAGTGAGCCTCGTACTAAAAATCTCCTACTCTCCATGCCGCTTGTGGAAAACTGGTGGCTACGGAGAGTAATGATGCCTGCTGAGGCTGGTTTGAGTAAGCCGGAAATTAACGAAACCACAGTTTATACAGGTGATCAAGGCAAAATGTTAAGATCGTAAAGCTCAGGAATCTTTTGCTTTTTCTATTCGTCATTGATAATCATATCCCGAGTAGTAAAGTGATTGAGCAAGTTAGATTTCGCTCGAAAGAACACGACGCTGTCGCAAAAACGGAGTTTGTGATATTTCCCCCATATTATATTCCTAAAAAGTCTATTTCAGATAAGCTAACACGAGCTTTTTACCACATATTTATTCGGCTAATGTTTCGACTTCTTCGTTTTCCTCAGAGACGATGATACGAGTCGATGGTCCAGAGCCATTTGCTTTATTGATTCGGTGTCTTCTCCATCGTATCAAACTGAATCTTCTTCAGAGGAGTACTGCTCGAACGAGGTGACCTAGCGAGGCAGCGCTCTGCTATACAGGACAGTGTTTGTTGATAATGACTCTCTCCTACATATTTGTGAATTGTCATGTCATGTCGGCAAATACAGTCATTGAAAAACTATCGAGAGCTGTAGAAAAATCCACACAGGATCGTGAGTGGATAAGAGATAATGAGGATACAGTCGTCACGCATAAAATTAGAGTACTGTTAGTTGAACCGCAAAACGCGCGTCAACTTCCACATTAATTGGAACTATGTGAGCGCTGTAGAAGATGTTTAGCTTAGTGGTTAGAGGTGCCCTCCATTACGTACGTGCATTTTGGCTCAATACTATTCTCGAGTAATGTTATATTACATTTTCTACAAACTGTTTGCTTTGTTATAAGAAATGCTTAAATGAAATTTAGGAAAATACGATTCATAAACGGCAATTTTTGATAGCATCATATAATAGTGAATTCAGAAATTGTGGTGATGGCTTCCAATCCATCAATATCGTGATATCTTCTTTGCTTTGGTATTTCATCCTGCAAATGAGATATTCTGTGGAATATATTTCTGTTCATATCACATTATTTAATACTTTCGTTGTCTAAGGAACTATCTTATCTTGCAATTATCCAAGAAATGCTTTCAAATACTGTAAGAAATCCCTTTTCTAATATGTTCGGATCATCATGAAGACTTTATGCAACTGAGTTGTAAAACACGGATACCACTTTTCTGCAACTCCACCGACAGTTGAAAAGAAGTATTTCGAAGATTGGCAGCAGTTTTGGCAAAATCACGACGATGACGTCGAAAGATCGTCGAGGTCACACTATTTCTAGGACATCCTGTTGATGATAATGTCTATCTCTCGTAATCATTGAAACCGCCACTCCGAATAAGTGCACATGAAAAAAATCGGGCGGAAAAACCTGTTTGCGGATTTTTGTAAGGTCTGCAAGGAAAATGGGTCAACACGTGTACTTTTCAGTCAGCATTCATCTGGATTCTTCATCATCGCTTATAAATGTCTCAATGGACGACTTTGGACCACTCGTTTAATCAGAATTCAGATTTGATTCCAAAATGGAGGAGTCGTCACAATAATGACCTTATTTGAGTCATCTATCGATGAGAAAGTAGTGCGCGTTTTCAGCATTAAATCAAAATATTTTCGCTGGAACTGATTTTTTCATTGAAATAAGAACGATTAGGATCTACTGATCTGTTCGAGCAAGATCCATATTTTACCATGCTGGATTTCTTATTTCCTGGGGCCTAAAAAGACGTATCTTTTCTCTTTTTTTTTTCTTTATCGAAGCTTTCATCCAAGACTCTGAAGGAAATGATCAATCAAAATTCGTCCAGAAGAACATGATTTAGACTTAATAAATTAGTAAAAATTTTAAGTTGTTTAAATAAATAAACTAATAGCAAATAAAATAGATTCAAAAAGGGGGGCGTATAGTGTAATCGTTTGAGGGGTCATCAATACACATGGGATCGGTCCGCGCGACCCAGGCTCACCAAGCCTTCTATCCCTTCGGGATCGGCAAATTGGTACCAGACTTGTTTAGGAGGAAAGCGGTACTGATTCGACACACCGCTAGGCCTAGGTGATTCATTGTTTAGGGCAGGTATGCATCCAGTCACCTCCAACGATGCCTAATAAAGTCAAATGCATGGCGCGTCCCTCCGTCGATTGATCAAAGGCAAGAGTTTTTTTAAATCGACAAGAAAACCTCCTTTGGACGACTTCATTTTACGCCGAGCAACTATTGCCGTTGAACAGAGTACACAGCATGGACAGTATGGCGAATGAGGAGACGCAGAAATGCCCTACTCAGGCACGAGGGTGCGACATTTAGGGATGCCCTTTCGCTCCGATAAGATAGTGATAAGATCGTCCAAGAGACTTCTTCAGAGCGACTGTGTTCGCTGATCATGCGCTCATCGATGACATTCAGCACTGTTTGTCTTTCGAAAGTCATCAAGTCTTATCACCATAATTGACATTCATTTTACGACCAGGAACTCTAAGAATTATGCAAGGATGCAATACGTTTATATGTATAGGTATGCTGCATATAACTTAACAATTTCAGCCAATAGCAATAGCAGTTTACAAGGTTTGCTTACAGTAATTATCGACGAAAATCAACCAGAGATCCTTTCTACGTACCTGGAAGCAAATGCCTACCTATAATTAACAGTTTTTGCACAAGACAATCAGCTGTTACCCGAAATCAACAATCTCCACGTAGGAATTCGTAAAGATGATGTAAACTTTATATGATCACTATTTGAAAATTCCGAACAATAATTTTTCAAATTATTTTTATTTACCATTAACCTCGTCGTTTAACCTCGTTAATAATAATCAAAGTGGACAAAATCGATCAAGGAACGGGGATTGCGCAGTGGTTATTCATGCTGTAGATCAGGGAACAAAAGGTGATAGTTTGCTCCCCGCCCCAACACTCTCCTCAATCTACGTGGTAACACCTTAGCCTGCCTATGCCCAAGATTGCAAGGAGAATCGACTCGACCAGCATTCTACGAATTTCATAAAGAAGATTAGATCCGCAAGCAGTAGGTGGGACAACATTTGAAGTGTTCGAAGAAAATTGTGGCTGAGGAATGCGAGGGAAACGAATCAAATGCCAGAAGTGGTGGGATACGCACAGGTGTGGTGACGGGTCTTGTAGAAAAAGTAATAATCGATATGTGTTTATATCTTTCAGTTTACACGAGGTTGATAGAGTTGTTAATTCGGCTGACCGTGTCGACGTATTCGCCTTCATCTGAGCCGATGATCTGAGTCGATGGTCAAATTATTATGAACGCATAATCATATCAACGATAACCCAAAAGACCGACTTTCTATGAACTTCGGCATAAATAGTTGATATATTTATTTATGTGATCTTATAAACTGATTTTAAGCTGACGCGAGGTTGGTACAGATCTTCGTTGTCGTTGTCGTTGTCGTTGTCGTTGTTTTTGATGTTATTGATCGATGGCTGACGTTTCGGCGACTTCGCCTTCCTCAGAGCCTGGACGTACTTTATGTTAGAATACTTTTTATTATTCGGTGGAAAAGAAGGTTAAAGTATTAATGAAGATCAAACTTTCAAATAGACGCCATATTGAACAGAAAGGTCACTCACCGTGATGTTATGTGCGGGACTGGCCGACACGTAGTTTACGCGAGCAAGACACGACCCGGGGTCAAAATATCATTTTGAAATAGGGCGCCAGGTCACGCGTGATAGTGAGGCATTCGTCCTTCCGGTTCATCTTTGGATTTTTGAAATTTATCCAAAACGCCTCGAGTTTTGCGCGTTGATGTTTTTGATTCCTGCGCTGGGATCCACACATTCACTTCAAAATCATCGCCGTTGTGATCTTGTGCCCTATGCGTACCTAGAGGAGTGTTTAGACGGATTTTAGCTTTCCCATCTAGATGTTCTTTTATGGGGACACAAAGTGGTCTACCCGTTTCCCCGATATATTCCTCGCCGCATGCATTACATGAGATCAAGTATATTATACCTAAACTCATGCAATCCCCGTCTCTCCCGTTAGGACAGACCATACAGTTTTCTGAGCTGCACAAACGACCATAGAGACGGTTTCGAACTAACTGGCGGCGTAGGGTATTGGGTGGGATGTCAATAATCGTTACATAATTTTCAAGACCACTTTTTCTTAAGCACTTTTTAATGGCGTGACATACTTCATTTGATATGAAGAGCAGCTTAAAGGGAATCTTATTTTCGTCTGAAATATTATTTTGGGAAACTACCTAATGTTTTCCTCTAACCCGAGTGGCTTCTACTTCGTAGCCATTGGAAATGGCAATTTTTCGTGCCAGGTTTCGCGATTCCTTCTTTTCCTCTTCTCCTGTGCACACATTTTTAGCCGCACGATACATATTTTTGATAAGTGCTTTTTTCATGTGTGAAGGATGAGAGGAGAGGCAGTGAACTAGAATGTTATTACTACTTGGCTTGCGATACCATTTTGTTACATAGCCACTTACTGAGAGCTTTATTTGGATGTTTAGGAATGGAAGCCAGTTCTCGGTAGGTTTTTCTCGTGTAAATTTTATATACTCTGACTGTCGCTTTATCAATTCAAAGCACTCATCCATCTGTTCTTGTGTGGAACAGACGATGAAGCTGTCGTCTATGTATCGACAGTAGAGTAAGGGTCGGTGCTCGAGAACTGGAGCTTCCACCTTAGACATGAAAGCGATGGCAAGGCTTGGTGCTAAACGCTGCCCCATCGCCAACCCTCTAATTTGTGCAAAATATTTTCCAGACCACCTAAAGATTGAACAACTAAGACACTGTTTTAAGAGGGTCATTAGTAGTGCAATCGACAAGCCGTGCATTTTTATTTTCTTTTCATGCTCTACGAGCAACTCGAGAATGGCTTGCATTGCGGAGTCATAGTCTTTTTGGCCGTGCATGACCAACCACCTCTGGTTTCGATAACCTAGGGGTAATGCCCGGCCATGACCTTTGAACAGCACAGTAGTGTCCTCCTTATGTTCCCACTTCAGCACTGTTATAGCGAACCGACTCTGTTTCGTACCAACTGCCCATTATTCAGCTTACGATGGATGACATGTTAGAGAAATATTTTCCTGTTTTTTTCAACAGCTTTACTCATTCAAAAGAATGCTCATGTATCAACTGTCGGCGTAAAGGTGCCACCCTTCATCTAGCAAATCAGACATAAACTTCAACACCACATGAAGCGCCACATTTCTAGCCATGAAGGTATCGCTACCACTATATACCAGAATTCTGTACGTGTTGTCAATTCTCGTGCACAGTTTCAATAGTTTGAGTTCGTAATTCTGCCTGTCATTTGGGATGTACTTGCGGAAGATGGTTTTGCATCTGAACTATACGATGGATTAATCAATACATACTTAATTTCCAGGCCTCTATAATATCCTACAGTTCCTGTTGGAAAGCTCCAGTTTTGTGCAACCTGTCTTGTTGGTCACAAATTTGGTTGTCAGTAAATCAGCAGTTTGCCAACAGATTTTAAAATCTCTTTCCTTTCATAGCAAAGCTGCAAAACAGGATGCCGTATAGGAGTTGAACGATGAACATGAACAGTTTATCGATGCGACCGACGAATCTTTTAATCTCTTAAAAACTCATAGCTTGCCATAGTACATCCTTCTTCAGAGTATACATGTTCCTCTCACTTATGACCAGCTCTCAAATGTTAGTCGTATCTAAATCATGAAAGTCTCTTGCATCCACGCACAGATCTACCAATTGTCCACTTACATCAATCTTGCTTTCTTCGAAGAGAAAGGAGTTGTGTGGTATTACATTATCTGACCATTCCCCGTTAACACCGTCAGCGAGTTCACCTTCTTCCTTCAATTTGCTTCCTTCGTCAACAGGAAGCATAGGAGTTTCACAACATATTGGGGATTATTAGAAAAGTCATCGTCACTTTTAGAAGGCATGCACTACTCAAATTTTGACAAGTAATACACTGTCTTTTTCTTCTGTATCCAGTTGTTATGATGGTCATCATTATCGTATCGAATGGCTTCTTACAAGAAATACGGCGATATATTCAAGTAGCAAAAGCATTCCAAATTCTGACAGCAATAAGTCGGACAGGTTAACAAGATGGAAAAATATGAGATACCGCAGCAATACTGCACCTTTAGACGATTGAAGCAAAGCCTCTTTTACAATACTGTAATGTTTCGAAACCGACCTTCCCTAAACCTCGGTGTGACTAATCAATATGCATTCTTTCTTGATAAACTTGCACGAGGTTGATAAATATATTTATTTTCGGCTAACGTTTCGACGTCTTCGTCTTCCTCAGAGCCGGTGATCCGAGTCGATGGTCCATGCTTGTTGTTCGTCTCGACGTTGCGTCTTCGCCTTCGTGTCGAGCCAGATCTTCCTCAGTGAGCCATCTTCTCGAATGAGGCATCCTCACTCAGTGATGCCCTTTTATACACGATGCTGATGGTGGATATATAATGACAATGTCCGGTGGTAACAACTTGTATTTCTGGACCATCGACTCGGATCACCGGCTCAGAGGAAGACGAAGACGTCAAAACGTTAGCCGAAAATAAATATATTTATCAACCTCGTGCAAGCTTATCAAGAAAGAATAAATACTGTAATGTGCTAAACTCCAAAAGGCCCTCAGGTTCCGAAAGTCTATCGTTTATTATCGAGTAAACAACTATTTGCTGTGTTTAAATCGTGGACGAGTTCACGGATTTTTTTTTCTCCGCGAAATCAACGCTAGTGATCAATGTATTAAAAACCAGAAACTGTCCTAGGCATGCATGGTCGACTCGGCAAGGTGCTGCTGGTGCCCAGCTGGTAACATCTGTTATGTATGGAAAATAAGTATCATGTTGGTTTAACAAAGACACTTTCCGATTTTGTACGCAGTGCAAAAGAATAAATTTTTTTAGAGTTTGTTTTTTTGGTTGGTATTGAGCGCGTGTAGCGCAGTAGTCGGAGGCGTCTTGCAACACACACGTGGAATCGATCCCAGCGCCCATGGCCCACCAAGCCTTCCATCCCTCCGGAGCCGGTAAATAGGTACCAGACTTGTCTGGCAGGATACTAACACTAACTCTACACATCGGTAGACCAGCGCGAATCATTGTAAAGGCCAGATATGCATTCAATCACCTCCAAACGGAAGCATAATGAAGTCGAATGCATGGCGCATCCCTCAGGTATTGATCGACGTCGAGGGCTTTATCCTTTTTATTGAAGACTTTATGAAGCCTAACACAAACATCACCATTGAAAACTGGCTTGTTTCCTTTAGCTTTCTTTACTCATTTTCTCATAAGCACCCGTCAGAAGCTATATGAACCTCATTAATTAAAAAGTAAAACTGCACTAGTTAAGCTACCTTAAGTCGTCATTGAAAATTAGCCCATTTTCACTATTTCTTCGAGCAAGGTTCGCTCTAATACCGTATTGCAAAAGGTTGAACAATGCCGATGAGGATTCATTTGTGCTCAGATTTTTTTTGGTTTAAGTGGCTCCTGAGGAAAATAGATCCTATTTTCTGTTCCCTTTATTGATAACATGATTTGTACAACTTTATATGAAAGTCCTCCAATCATTGTCCTTAGGAAACGGTTGATTCAGAATTAAACGCTGAGTCGAACTGACATTGCACTTCTTCCAAGGGGCAGGTCGAAACGCAGGATTACTGTCTTTAGCAAACTGGTATGTCCCACGATCTGTAAATGCCTAATGTCATACACGTCGAAATGGTGAGAAGATTTTTACTGGGAAAGACGTACTAGGCGGTCATGGATCATTTTCCATATAAATTCCATCTCTATCCCAGTAATGTCTACCAAGCTAGGTATATGATCGCATCCCCGAAGTGATCCTCCGAAAAACTAGCTTTTTCGCAAATGTGTCAGTGGTTTTCCTCCATTTTATAACAAGGATCGGTATGGTGTTAGGATAAAACGTGGTAATAACCGTAGTTTCTCCTAGCTAGTTCTGATGGAGTTTGAGGACACTTCAAAAGAGGCCTATACAAGGCTAAAAATTTGTGAAATGTTTGCATTACCTCGACAGGTTCTCAAATTGCTAGTACTTTAGACCAACGCACTCATTATAATTAACTACGGAATAAATGCATTTTTAGATGAGTCAGTTTTACGACAGTCATTCTCATCTCATTTTTCAAATTTTCTTTTGCAAAGTTAAGAAAGGACAGCTGTGAACAAAACTGCGGGCAGATTTTTCCTTGAAAGTGGTGTTAAAACAAATTTATTTTAAGCATACCTCTGGTCTATTCGATACTGGCGTATTTCGCAGCTTCAAATCCATGATTAATACTGCTTTGTTACATCGCCCTAGGGAATCTCTGCAGTATATATTGATTCTACTCGCGCATTTCTAATACCCGTTCATTCTCTAAGAACGGATCTCCCTCATATGAGGGATATCGAGCCGGTCAGTCACGAAGCTACGTGGCGCGTTCAAAGGTGGCGGATAGAGGTTAATCGCGGACCAAAAGCGGCTTTTACTTCCCTGAAACACGAGTGGATCCAGGCGATGGACTACCTGTTTCTGCCGCGCTGATTTGGCACACACTTTCTGTGTTTGCTTGGTGTATTCATGCATACGTGTGTGGGCGCGTTCTCGCTTATGCGGATTGTATTCTACGAGTCAATTCTGCCAAAAACCTGCAATCAAGTGACAGGGAAGTATACGGCAGACGGTTAGGAGTCACCTCCAACAAATAAGCTCCATGTCCACTCTGGGAGAGCCCGGGTAAGCTACCCGTGAGTATACCCTGCCCTCACGATCAGAGCCCAGCGAGATATACGTGGGCACCAAAAGTGCTAAACACAGTAAAAAAAAACGCGCCTCATTCCTCTGACCTCGAAAGACCCCCCAATTTCGCAGCGTTGGGTAAGACGAGTACGTAGAGGCCGCTAAAATCTCAGGACCAATGGTAGCTGCCTGGATTACAAAGAACTATGGTGACGATCTGTACCTACAATGCACGTACACTTGCATCATCAGATCATCGATAGAGGACTTGCTCATGCAAACAAGAAGAATAAGTTACGACATCGGCCTGGCTCGACGAAACGATGCCACCCATTCAACGCCGTCTGTGACACCGGAGAAGAACTGTTTCTCGGAACATGCGACAGTAGAGGAGTTGGCGGCGTCGACGTTTTCGTCAGCACGAGTTTGTCCATGAACATCGATTCATTCGTACAACTTACAACTCGAATCGGACGTTTACGATTAAAAAGACGTGGATCAATTCCGGCTTTGACAATATTCGTCGTTTACGCGCCGACATCAAACTATGACGAAGAAGAAGCCGAAGCGTGCTATATGGTCTTGAAGAAGTTCTACAGAGAAGACCACCCACGCATTCTTCAAGGTCATCATTGGATGATTTCAAAGCCAAGACTGGACCAAGAAGAACGTCTGAAGAACGTCACATTGAGACCGACGGATTAGAATGGAACGAACAGCGTGAGCGGCTCATTGAGTTTACCATGACGGCTAGGATCATCGATAGTAACTCGGAATTCCAGGAGCCCCACCCTCAGCGCTGGTTGGGCCCAGTCGTATGCCAGCCAACCCCACTATCCTTCCGGGATCGGTAAATTGCTGCGAAGTTTGTTCGTGGAGAGCTTCTTGTAATCCAAAATAGCCTACGAGTGCTTTTGTGGTGACGATATGGGATCTCTGTAGTGGATTCCATTCTGAATGAACTCGACCAGCATTTGTTGACATTTATGAAGAAGGCAGTTTTCCAAAATGGTAACCGAACCCATACGCAAATCCGAAGGTTTTCGTGGATGACGGATGCGGTACAAAGAACTGGCCGAAAAAGTGTTGGGATTCCCACGATAAGTGAATTCGTCATTTGAATCAGTAAAAATAAACAATTGGAGCAGTACTTTTGGAATAAATCTTCTGTTTTGCTTTATCTTAAATGTGTGATTTGGTGATGACTACAAATTCCTGTTGTCATATCGTTATGTAGACTTTTTAAATAATACGCTTTAACCCTTTTATTTACTGCCTTTTTCTTCTTAATGGCAGAGTATGTTGCGAAATATATCTCGTATGAAATGCTGAGATATTTGCAAAAGATCGGTAGAACTAGCTGAGAGAGAGGCAAGATGAAGGACCCGGATGGTGTGGTGGTGAAGTGCACTGCTCCCCGATAAGGACAACAGCGCGTGTTCGTTCTCCACTGCATACACCTGTGGTCCTGAGTTTGCAAATATCTCAGCATTTTATACAAGTTATAATACGCTTTAATTTAGCTCTCATTTAAATAAGATGGGCAAACTTTTTCCTCAAATCAACTTTAGTGAAATTTATCTATGTTATCTATAATCTCGTTTGTCACCGAGCAACTTGAGTGGGCCAGCGTTATAATTTCTACTTGCAGTGGGGTACGCTTATTCGAAGGACAGGAAGAGCATGAGTTTTTTGTCCGAACTCCTTTATTTCCACTTTCCTAGAAGACTAAGTTAGTCAAGTGCACGTATAGCGCAGTGGTTAGAGGCGGCCTATAGTACACATGGGGTCGATCCCGCGCCCCAGGCTCACCAAGCTCTCCATTTTTCCGGGACGGCTAACTGGTACTAGACTTATTTGGAAGAATAGCAACACTGACTCGATACATCGGTAGGCTACCTCGATTTATTGTATGGGCCAGATATGCGTTCAGTCACCTCTTACAATATGGTGAAGTCGAATGTATTGCACCTCCCTCAGGGATTGATCAACGTCGACACCTTTACGCTTTTATGTTGAACAGAGATAGTTCATCGGCTTCTGCTGTGGACTACGTTTACACTTTAGTTTGGCCTCTGACGGAAATTTCAAACTGGTCTGAAGCGTTGATTACCTTCCAGTTAGGAGATAACCTCCCACTAAATATAGCCAGGCCACCACTAAATATAGCCACCAGCCAAGATGGGGCAGTGAACTAGTGTGGGATGGCACATGGAACCTCGTCTGTGATTATCAAAATTTTAGCGAAGTAATGAACGATGTCCTTTTCCTTCCACATTTTTGTTTTTAGTAGATGTTTGAAAGAAGTAAGTCCATCGTACGAAAACCCATACAAAACAACAGTAGCGGACGTTTCGGCAGCTTCGCCTTAGTGTCAGCTACTGTTGCCTTTTACGTGTTTTTGTAAGGAAGTAAACACATGCTGTATAACAACCTCGCGAATGATGAGAAAGAAAACGACGAATTTGTAGCCTAGTGCTGAGGTTAACAGAAGGTCGATGCTGAGAACTAAGTCCACCGCTCTCTCATGTTGGTATGGCAACTGCGGCTTGATATACAAGGAATATGTTTAGATTTTTCAAACAATGATTGTATTGAAGGCGTTCTTTCGGGATGCCTCGAAACAACTGCTTTTTTTCAGTGCTTTGTTTTCTACAGCAATGTTTTCAGCTGGTCTATTGGGACGTGTTCTGTTCGACGATGCTCGAGGAACTCGAAAATCGTGGTGGAACACCACGTGCAGAACTTCAAGCGTGGCAAACATTGCTTCACATAATCAACGAGAATATGCTGGCCGGATATTTGGACGCAAAACAGGAAGGCAGAGAATAAAATAGGAGGACTTCCATCCGATATCATACCAGCGTTTGTAAGGAATCCTGTTTTCATTCCTATTGTCACCTAGTGCTCATGATGTCACAATATTCGTAAACTGAGCTTTTCATCCACTGATACATTACTTTCTGGGCTCGTTTTCTGCAGTCATACATCGTTTTCAACACCATCCATCCGGGTTGGTGCTACATATTAAATGACAGGAAGAAATCCCTTCCATATAATCCATTATACACCTATAAGTGATAGTTTGTATTCTTTTTCATTCAAAAGTCTACGGAGCTATTGCTGTACAAACTTCTTTAAAATAAAGTTGCAGAAGGCTTTCAATGCATGGTTATTAAGAGAATGGACAAGTTCTTTGAAAATGCTTTGCAGATAATAAAAGTACTGCATTTCCACAATAGGACATGATTATTTGGTTTGTTGATTAGGTGACTTAAATTGTCAAATTTACTAAAAAAATAGTCCCTTTAAACAAAATCCTATACTATGCCGATACATTGTCCACTATTTAGACGAAAACACAAAGATTACAATTTTCCGTTAAAACACCAACTGAGAAAAATCACCACTTTAGAGTTCCGTGCAGGGAGTCATTAACTAGGACGAGAATGAAAAACCACAAATAAACGCTCTTCAAAGCATCGGCGTGGCGATAATCCTGAGTTCTCTGCGAGGTCGCTTAAGGAGGATTTTGTGTGAAGTAAAAAAGCTCCTCAACTTTATCTTAAGCTATTAAAAAATACAACCGCAACGTTGCTGAGATATTTGCAAAACTCTAGACCGCAGGTGTCTATGGTGGGGAACGAACGCGCTATTATCCTTTCCGGGGAGCCTTCAACTACAGCCATAGCTTAACTGGGTTCTATGCCCATTTACGCTCTCCAGATCAACCCCGCTGACGGGTGATTGCTGTGGCAAAAAGATGGATAGAAATAGCTGAGAGACGTGCGAAACAAAGGACCCGCATGGTATGGTGGTGAACGCGTTACTCCCCGGAAAGGATAATAGCGCGTTCGTTCCCCACCATAGACACCTGCGGTCCAGAGTTTTGCAAATATCTCAGCAACGTTGTGGTTGTATTTCGCTTAGTAACCTGCCATGAAAATTATAGAAGGCAGAAAACAAAACGTTAAATAATAAAAAATAGTTTTGAAATTTTTCGACAACGTTTTTTTTTCTTAAATGAATTTTAGGTTGTCTTCAACAATTTCTTTAGTCTCATGATTTAGAAACGTTCGAGGCATTGCATGTACTACTGTGATCGAGTTTGTTTAAGGTTAAATTGCGGTTCTTATTAGAAGAAATGAACCCTCACATAGGTTTGAAATTCGGAACAGTTTTAGCACAGTGGAGTGTTCTAGAGTGGGCTCTAACATCTAAGCTATTGCTAACTTCGGTAAAGCCTTGCTTATTAGGAATTAATTTCTTAACAATGGTTCATTTCTTCGTTTCTGAACTTTTTTAGTTCATTACTTGCATCACTTTTATGCTGATGAGTTTCTCTCTTATTTATTCATTGATGTCCGCTAGTCTAGTCTTATGAATTATGTCAACTTTTTTTGTTTATTCCTAAGACAGCCTTTCTATTAACCTCAGCATTGATTTATGTTTTGGTGTGGTGGTGAACGCGTTACTCCCCGGAAAGGACAATAGCGCGTTCGTTCCCCACCATAGACACCTGCGGTCCAGAGTTTTGCAAATATCTCAGCAACGGTGTGGTTGTATTTCGCTTAGTACCCTGCCGCGAAATTATAGTAAGCAGAAAATAAAAAGGTATAACGTTATGTTTTGTTTAGTTTTGCTGTGATGCCAAGTACTTCATCACGTCATTGTTCGCTTCCTTTATTCTTTTTCACTTTTTGGTGTTATACATGGATAACACTTTGCATGAATTCTGAATCTAAACAGAAGAATTTCTGCTGTGTAGTCTATTATGTATTATTGGCAACTATAACACTTTTTAACTACTGTATAAGTTAGGCGGACTTAACGCAGCTGAGGAAAGGGGGTAATAACACTGACTTAATTCATCGGTAGTCCCCTAAAAATCATTATTTTCGCAAAATGCGCTTCCAGTTATGTCTGTGATACCAAGATACATTGGCGAAACACTACACATAACATGCAATTGTTGCAATGAACAATTCAATTTTACTACAAGCAGTGGAGATTTGGTTTAAAGAGAGAGCTCCATGGTTTTTCAAGCAAATGCCATTCATATCTACCGTTTGAAATGAGGTGATAAAATCCTACACGACAAAAGAAGCCGCAAGGTATTTTTCAGCCATCCAGTTCGAAGGAAAGTATGTTTCCGAACGAATGCTCTAAGAAATGAATTTTTTCTTTTAATAGATCCCAGGATCGACTTTCTATTAACCTCGGCATTGGAATATGAATGCGTCGTTTTCTTGTTCAGCAATCGCGATGTTTTCAAACAGCATACATTTACTTCCATAGCTGATTAATCAGCTGTTCTAAACTTCCCCACTGGAAGTCACGAAAAAGCGGCTCTGAAGAAGGCGATACTACCGAAACGTTAGCTAGTGTTGTATTGTATTGTGTTTTTCTATGGAAGTAAATTTTTTCTTTCATAAAACAGCAACATAAATACCACCAAAAAAATAGAAGAGTTCTAAAAATAATTCGAATTAATGAAAAATGAAAATCAATCGCCGTTGACAACATTTTGAGGAACGCGCCGTGCATTCGAATTCATTCGTATCGTGAAGGTTATATCATATTTGGCGCTCTAGAACGACATTATTTAACCTACAGATGTGGTCAACTTAATGCTACTTTTTTCTCATAGATAAGTCACGTACCAACTTCTCAACAAGGCGTTATAGGAGGGTATGGTTACGAAGCGGAGCTAGGTCGACCCAACAACGATTGACTAGTTCTGTATAGTATGGCACCTCTAACTACACCGCTACATAAGCCTTTACAAATAATAAGGCATCTAAAACAATTCTGTATCAATGTTCAAGTAATAGACATAAATAACTGACATCATATGTCATTTCTGACTACGGTTAATCTCACCCTCCGAGCTCGTAATTATTGAGTCCGCAATTACGCAGAGTCAGCGATGCACGGGTTGTCATAATCCACCAACAACTTCAACGGCTGAAGAATCCAAAACGGAAAAATGGGAAATTACGTGATGATTTCAACACTTCTCGAAATCCTCGTAGGTTGGGAAATTGTTTAGAACGGTAAGCAAGAAAATTTGTGACAGGAAATGCCTGTAAAATGAAAGAAAGGTGAATGAAAATTGCTGATGAAATTTGTGACACTAATGAATGGAAATTGGGTTGTAAAAGTGTTTCAGAAGAACACAGCAGTTAAAAACGAATCCGATTTTCCTAATAAAAAAGTGATACCTTTTAACCAAGAAGAGCTTACTAAAGCTAATAACAGTGGGTTCCATGATGAAAAACTACGTTGGCGGTTTCTGGAAGAAAAGACTTTTGGCACACTTGTTTTGCTGTAGCCCACCACGGTGCTTAACTCGCAACGGGCAACGTTGACGTATACGTCCATACATCATCTCTGTATAGGTCATTCTTTTTCTGATGGTTTATTTTGCTATACAGAACTATTTCTGATAACGCTTTTTTCAGTCATTCGATGACACACTGAAAGCAGCACAGTGTAGAATCGACTGAACCGGAAAAGCCGTCTCTGCCCTCAATGCTTCAAAGGAAACCATTTCACGGACAAGCCCTTCGACACACAGATTAATTAACAACCAATTGTTACTTCATTATTATAAACTATGGCTATTGTATGGAATGTGCTAGTGTAAAAAATACCGAGAATGGTACAGCATAAATAGCAAAACACTTTCACATGCCGATAGGAATGTGTTTACATTATGTACGACGATAGCTTACTGTTGGTAGTGGCGTACACATCATGCACACCCTTGGAGTAATAGTCTCTTCTGTAGTCTTGTCATGTTCTCTCTGTTATGTTTTCAGTACCACAAGCTTTCTATTTGTCAGGTTGAAATGCTCTGTATTGTCCAGGAGACGGCACATCCGTAACCGGTACGAGGATAGAGCTCTTCCTACATAACAGCTTATGCACTTGTGTTTGAAATCCCGTGGGAGGAGATGAATTATAGTCTTTTGATTACTCTGTCATCATCGCAAATATATGCATACGTTTATATGCATAAATGTGTCGCTTTCCTTTTCGGCAATCGCGAGGTTGTTATTCATCACACGGAAGGCGATACTGCAGAAACGTCAGCTGCCGTTGTGTTGCATGTATTCTATTTGTATGGAAGTAAACGTGTGTTGAATAACAACCTCACGATTGCTGAAATAAAAAGAAAACGACACATTTATAATCCAATGCCGAGGTTAGTGGAAAGTCGATCTCGGGAGCTATACATGCATACATATATGTATTATTTGATCGAGGAGTTGTATTATGGATGGGTTTACATATGCTACCTACCATGCGCAATTTCTATAGTTTCAGATGAATAGAGTGTCGCACCATTCTTGTACACATATATGACTTTGGGAATGACTTATTTTACGAAAAAACAGCGTACGCACTTAACTATGGTACTTGCATATGCACGAGAATACGCAGTAGAGTATAGTTATCGCATGGAACGCGTAGGCATTAAAAACACAGGGATAGACTCCACATAAACGACAGAACACAAATGCCAGCAACATTTTTTGTGGCGGATCACAGTAATTTATAGCAACTAGTAGCATGCACACAACTTACACCTATTCAGCGACAGAGCAAAGTCTTCTACAACGCTGCCCTCTTCACATCTCGTTAAATCCTCTTGCTGTCGGAAAATTATCGTTCCTTTTCAAAAAACCAAAAGCTTTATGAGGACTGAAGATTAGGTGCCGTTACAATCGGCTGTGCCGTTGATCGCCGATGGTCCACTGTTTTTTAGATCAACGTCACGAACTCTTTAAACCATATTAAAAACGTCACTTTTTAAATTTTTTGGACACAGCCGCAAAATTTTTATGACCCCTATTCCACCTTTCACCTGTCACCTGTATTCTGGTTGACCATCGAGTGACTCAAGCGAATGCCAGTAAACGTTTCATCTCTTCCTGTGGCTTGCAAGACCAACCCAGTGAATTTTGCTCACATTAGGGACTCTTTGAACATCATGTCACTCTTCTAGGATTTTTCTTGAGAAACTCTGACCATTCTTTCCTCATTCTTTTCCACTCAGTATTTTTCTTGTTCTTTTTCATAGAAGGCGTTGAATGGCATATTCTCGCCTTAGACACTCTGACCACTTTGTACCCTATCCTTCCTACGAGCATGATCAAGTCCTCCATAGATGACTCAGATGTAAATGCGGGTGCATTGTAGATACAGATTACCACCTTATTCTTTGCGATTTAGGCAACCCAGAATGGCTCTGAGATTTCAGCAGCCTCGCCGTACTTGTCCTACAACGCTGTCGTATCGGAGGCTCTTTCAGGGTCAGCGAAATGAGGCCCGTCTCTTTTTTACCGTGTTTAGCCTTTTGATTCCCACGTATAGCTTGTTCAGGTCTGAGCATTGAGCTAGATACACCCACGGATAGCTTGCTAGGCTCACCCAGAGTGGACATAGAGCTTATTCGTTGGAGGCGTTTCCTAACTGCCTCTCATATACTTCCCTGTCATTTGATTGCAGGATTTTTACCGAATTGGCTCGTAGAATACAATCCGCAGAAGCGAAAACACATCCACGAACGCATGCATGAATACGTCTCCATATATGAGAGAAAGCATGTGCCAAATAAGGTACCAGAAACTAGGAGCCCATCTCCTGTATCAATCTGTCTCTCAGGAAAACAAAGGTCACTTTCGGTCCGCGATTAACCCGCTATCCGCTTCTAGGGGACGCACCATCTTGCCTGGCGACTAGCCGCGACGAGGTCTCTCTGCGAGGGAGATCGGTGGAGAGGATCGGATGGATCCAATACACACATAAGTACGAAAGTATATATGAGAGCATAAGTATTTATGAAACGGATAGATCTATAAACAGATGCTCACGGAAAAATAAGACAGAGTGTTCCAGAAAAACATACTGAACGCTATTAGCGGCGGCGATAATGGTAGTCAAATGACATGCAATGGATGAATTTGAAGTTTTGAAGTTATGAAGAGAACTATGTTCAGTTTGAAAATGTCGTTGTTTGATTTCTATGGTTGTGTTTCATTTGCTACCTATGTTATTACTGCCACTTTCTTCTAGCCATTATTTTAACAAATCACGCAAGTCCAAATTAGCCTCAGCGCTTAGTTATGAAAATAAGGGATAAAGCTCTCTCTCGGCGTTGATCAATTTCTGAGGGATGCGCCATTAATTCAACCTCATTAAGCATAGTTTAGAGGTGATTAAATGTATATCTGGCCTTTACAATGACCCGCCGTGGTCTGCCGATGTATCGAGCCAGTGCTGCTCTCCTCCCAGACAAGTCTGGTAGCAATTTGCCGACCGCGGAGGGGTGGAAGGCTTGGTGGGCCATGGGCGCGGAGGTCGATTCCACGTGTGTGTTGCAGGGCGCCTCCGAACACTGGGCCACACGCGCATTTAGTTATAGTGGCGTAATACTAAATACATGGAAAAATAGTATCTCAACATATAGCGATCAATTTGCATCGATTTCAATGCATTCGGAGCGAAAACTATGGATGCTTTCAACTTTAAAGCAACATAGCAGGGAGTTTTATTAATCGACGTACAAGGCGCTAAAAACTGCTCATTTTTGCATATAACATATAATATATTTTGTTCTATACAGACAAAGTTCTAGCCTGCCAAACTCGTCAAAATATTTTCTTCCTGTTTTACAAGGCTCCTTTTAGAGGAGCGAGATTTCTCTCGTCAAAATGTGCTGATGCTCCCAAATGCACTCGATGGTTGAAGCTGTAACGCTTCATCATGATTTTTTTCAAAACCCAAGTCCTCTTTTGTATTTTTCGCAAGTTTCAACCTGCCAAAGTGGCTTTATAAATAAACTAGTACTCTTGAAAAAACATATTTACTTTCAAATAGATAAAAATGATCTCCTTTCTGTAAGTCTACCAAACTCTAAACCAGTTCAACAGCACATGGTATTAAGGAGTTACCATGTTTACAAAATGAAATCATCGAAATAAAAGTTTTGAGAGCAAAAGGTTACATGTAAATGGCATGCTTTTAGAATTTTACTCGGCCTGTTATAGAAAAGACTGTCCGCTACAAAAGCACTTGTACGGTAGAAGTCGAATAATCCTGTTAAAATGTTAGAAGGAAACAAAAAACTACTGAAAGGAATGGTAGAAACTTTTTTATTGCGTCTTTCTAAGAAAATGCTGCATAAAAATAGCATAATAAGCTAACAAATTGCAAGCTGGAGTCAGCGAGAAACAAACTGGAGGAGTCCGTTGAATGAAAAATCGATCAATTTTGTGGCACACAATTATTCAATTTATGAAGAGGGATCCATTAAAATGCTGAGCTAAGATAAATCTGAGACATCAGAAATACACGGAAACCAGGCGATGGAGTGCTGATAACCTTACCGACACACCTTAGGTAAGTCTTTCTCTGTGCGTACGATGGACACATCATTTATAGTCAAATGAATGCAACATAGATAAAACAGAAAAAATTCCAGACGTCGGAAGACTAATTCGGTCTCTACCATAGGCCGTATACTTAGAGAAGAAAGGAAACCATGTTAGAGCTAGAGGAAAACCGTAGGAAATCATAACTCTGTGGTAGTTAGTAAGGTAGACATTATATAGGCGTTTGATTCAGAAATGAATAAGATCTCTTCTAGCGTCACTACTAAGCTAGCAGAGTTATCAATTTAAGAAGGGAAAAAATATGCTCGCGCAATAACTCTATAGTCATCAAAGCCATCAACACATCCTTTTATGAATTTTTAAATTTTATAAAGTTATGAGTTTTCAGCGCTGCTGAAGAATAAGACTTGAATTGGTTTGTACTATAACAGCAATATCATTAATAATCATTATAGACCTTCAACGAAGTGCAGTTAAAGGCACGACAGAAAGTACAGGAAACGTGCAGGCGAATGAGGAACAAAACCATAAAGCACAGATACTTTAAGGAACACTTCCGAACGTATGTTTTATAGTTTACAGCGATTCACATAGTTCACCTCGACACAGCTAAAGTCGGAAGCTGTTCGGTTTCACCTAACCGTCTACCGTACACCATCAACGTTACGGCTTCGGTCGGTGCCCGGCTACTGTAACCGACTGTGGGAGGAGCTTGGCACGAGGCCCAGCTGGTCTACAGCGTCATCGGCCAAATGTGGAGGTTAACGTTCGCCAATGGGCGGAGTCACAGTGACTGCTGCTTATAAAAGCCGACTTGACGACGGTGCTGATCTACTGGAAGCTCTAGAATACTTCTGAAATTCGTTACGTACATCTGCCCGCCATGATTAGTATTATTCATCCGACACGTGACACGATCGAATTCACTTATCGTGAACCACGACGTCTCCTAAGCATAACACTGACGAGCCAACGACAACATCCATGCAGGTGTGTGATTCAGCCGATAATTTAATGCCTGATCTCAGAAACCAAGTATACTCTTCTACTATCCGTTCTTCTCTTACTGTTCATTTCAACTAGATTCATTGTGAGACGATTTCTGCGATAGACTAATCGGACTATGTTTTCAGTGTCCCCGCACAACACTGAACTTCTAGACGCTAATTGTTGATGATCTCGACGCGTTCTGCATATTAATGCAGAACAAAGTGAACCCACGTTTTCAATACAACTCAACAATATGGGTCAACTACACTACCCACATACTAGTCTGGAAGAAGCCAGACAAACTAAATCATGGATATATTTGTTGTTCTTCCTCCCTCTATGCTTTCATAGGACATTGATTTCTTCTTGTGACATGAGCTTTACTTTATACTGAGCGTTATTCTGACACAAGTGCACCGTTGTGGATGTGTTTATCCATGGCGACCCATTAATAAAAATGCACTGTCGCTTCAAGCACTTCTACCTCATGATTTTTTGTTTCCAACAACAAAAAAGCACAACAAACTAACAAAGAATCCAATAAATGAACAGAAAAAAGACAGTATCGGAAATAAACCAACAAAAAGAACAACCACAAAAATTCGCCCATTTAAAATTAGTGCCACTAATGAGCTATGTGAAGACAACGATGTGGGGCTTCTTCCAATAGTCACTACAACAGTTAGTACAAAGAATTTCCGTGCTTCAACAAATTCCAATAAACTATAACAACGTTAACCAAAATGGAAAACACTCGTATAATGGTGCTCGTCACAACGGTTGGTCAACACCGTCCAATCGAACAATGGGTCGTCAGAATTTCACCAATCACTTTAACGTTCAACAGCAATCGAAAAGCATAATGCCGAACAAGTCTAACAACAATGTCGCTCCAAAAGATTCCAAGAAACGATCAATCAATCGATCTATGCAGCGTATTCAGGAGTCACAAGTAAATCGAACGCACCGGTTCCACCTCTGGAAAGCGATCCCATAACAAGGCGAGCTGACGGCGAACTCAGTGTGTCCTCTTCACCTAAAAACAGATTAATGGATAAGAGAATTGCTTCAACTTCATTATTACTAGGTGAACTCAGAAATGATGTCGTACACAGAGTTACCGTTACACGTTGTCAGAAATATGAGGCGTATATTTACGTCTATGAAACGTACTTTGCCCCCATTAGCGAAAAGTTCGTAGCGAAACACCGGACTGGAAATATCTCCACTGTTTAGCGTAATAAATTGCAAACTAGTAGTTTGCAAAATAGAAAAAAATCATAAATCTCTTGTATAACCAACATCAATTTATTCGTGCTTCAGAAGTGGAGGAAGAGAAAAAAGCCGACAAAGCAAACAAAAACCGATTCAAAAAGAGAACAGAAAGTGAGTCGTCAAAGAAGAAAAGCCTTATTACGGACATTTTTTTCTTCTAATACTAAATATAAAGAATAAAGCAAACCAGAAGGTGAAATGGCTATGGGTCAGCATAATGCACTTGTGTGCATCGAAAATGAAGGAAATCAATCAAGAACGAACATAGTTCGAATGACGTCTGGCAAACGTTAAATATTACCGGAACGATTACTCGACTATTTTGCACCATATTCGCCAATTTTAATCACCACGTGCTCCAATAAATGACCAAAAGTTTCCAACGATAATTCACAACCACTATTGATATGCTATCTCTGGCAACACTGTCATAAAACACAAAAACCAACTCCCACTGAACGCACTCGTCACTTCTTCCTACTAATAACTGATAACTAGAGATCTGCTTTAACAGTAGCCTTTTTCGGTGTTAGAAGTTTTACTAATAGAAAAACAGAAAAGAAGTGGAAGTTCCAATTCAAGTGCAAGCACACAGGTATGATTGAACACCTGTGTTTGCAAAAATAAAACTAGTTAAAATTATAGCTATACAAAGAAATATCCATCAGAGCCTGAACGACTCAACGCCCAATAGCTTAGTTTCGAGAAATTGATGTTGATAGTCGTCTAGCACGAAAAAATACGGTTTCCTATTTCGGGCAAAGATAGTTTCCATTTTTTTTTAAACATTATCCTTCCACAAGTGACATCGCCTTTCGTGCTTGCCGACGTTTTTCAGTCAAACAACGAACTTTATAGGTAGGAAGCGAAACAAATACATTCGATGAACTGCCGAATTACGTTGTTGCTGATCGACATGAACAATAAGACTTGGAGTACGTACCGAAAATTTTTAAAAAGTTTTGTTGAACATATTTGATGTATTGTTTTATCTAGTTCGATAACCAAAACTACGAAAACATAAACGTCATTAAAAGGCATCATCATTAATACGTACACTTACGGACTAATCCAAGCCGTAGTCATAACACGATTATGACATTTTCAGGCTTTCACGTCAACATTATTGAAGACGTCCTAGAATCTGTTGATTATTATGCCATGCTGACCTATACTGGACGTTTTCTCTCGTCGTGAACACTAAGAGTTATTTCAGTTCTCTCTGTATCCTTCAAAAAAGGAATGAGTGGCAAAAATCACGCAAGTAAATCAGTGGAAAGCAGATATTTTTGAAACACAAAAATCACTTAAAATGAAGAAATGGACGAATGAATGGAGATGAAACACTGAGATCGACATCAATCATCGACAGTAATTCGTTCGGAATCTCACGTAGGAACACCTTTTTACAAGGAAAAATGATGGTTATAACTTTTATACTTACATATTTTGCAGATTGGATGGTTAGACACTTTGGAATACACATAAAAGCTAATGTCTCCCACCTCAAACACCACAAAATATCTCTTTGCTTTTTAAAGAAAAGCGCGCTGAAGGATCTCAGCAAGCGCCGGCCGATAACTTACTAAAAGTC
This sequence comes from Angiostrongylus costaricensis, assembly GCA_900624975.1. Taxonomy (NCBI): domain Eukaryota; kingdom Metazoa; phylum Nematoda; class Chromadorea; order Rhabditida; family Metastrongylidae; genus Angiostrongylus; species Angiostrongylus costaricensis. Next base: position 58,910 of record UYYA01000139.1, on the reverse strand, counting down.
GCCTGAACTGCCCTTTACAATCTTCTCTACTTTTCAGCCAGTAACATTACAAAGTATTGGAAAAAAAATATCATTAGTGATTGATTATTGACATTTCGTTTTCACCACAAATGAGACTATTTGTTAAATCTGTCATATATTCATTTGAATAGACAGGACTCTGAAAGAGCTTCACCAAATCGATAAGGAAAAAAAGAACTAGCACTGGGAAACATGACTTCTGTTTTCGGTGTTCAAAACTCTATATTCCCATAAACCACTTCCTGTTATTTAAAAAAAAGTCTAATGAATCTATTCCATATTTCACTGCAAACAGTCGTAATGAAAAGCTGAAACCTATGTTTGAATCTAGTCAAATATTTACTCCATGAAAGCTTTAGATTCTTCAGCGATGACACAAAAGGTCTTTTAGTAGCTTTTCGCAGATTTTTTCACGGCGGGAGTGCCTAGAACATCTCTTCAAAACTAACAAAATGTGTTTGGTCCGTGATAAATCGAGTGCCACTGAAATGTTAAACTACAAAGAGATTGATCTAAAAAATGAAGGATAAAAAGGATAAAACTCTCGGCTTTGATCAATCCCTGAAAAATGCGCCATGCATCCAACATCACTAAGGATCGTTGGACGTGATTTAATGCATATCTGGCCTTTAGAATGAGTCGCGGTAGGCTACCGATGTATCCAGCCAGTGCTGCTATCCTCCCAGACAAGTCTGGTGCCAATTTGCCGACACCGGAAGGATGAAAGGCTTGGTGGGCCATCGCCGCGGTGATTGATTCCACGTATTGCAGGGCGCCTGCGACCATTGCGCCACACTACATTATCTGCACCGACCACAAATACGATGGCAGCAAAGGATTTGGAGGAGAAGAAGGTTAATGTGTTATTCGCGAACTAGATGAATGTTCCATATGCCTTTAAGATGTTCAGCACTATATTTCAGTTAAATTGTTGATCACGCATTTTTCGCATTGAAAGCAATGCATGTCGTCGCAAATGTGTTAGTTGTGTTCGAAACTTGAAACAAATTTAGAAACAACTGCTAATAACAAATTCAAGTTTGTTTTTGGTAAAGACACTAATTGGAAATGAACTTAGTGTCCATGCTCTCATGTTCCTGATAAAGGAGACAAGCTGACTAAGGACACCATCACCAACAAGCCCTTGGAGTTTAACAAAATGAATAAACAACGATCAAAACCACCCAACGCCATTTCTGTACGCAACCCACCAGACTGTAATGCACTAACGGCCGTTGAAAGCCATGAGACAGATGGGGTACGAAAAGGTAAAAAATTTTTCATTCGAAACTATTTTATTTATTCACACAACCCGTCATTCACATCTACTGTGCGGATCCCAGCACTTCGTGCACTCGATTCGTTTCCTTGCAATCACCATCCACGAAGACCTTTCAAGTTTCTGCATGTGGCTTCCGCTATTGCTTTCCGATTTTTCTCTTCGTGATGAATATCGTTGAATACTGGATGAGCGATTCTCCCTGGAGTTCTGAGGCAACCGAGCTGGAGTGCTCCCACTTTCGTTCCACAGAATGAAGTTTTCGCAGATAAGTCTGGTACTAATTTCCCGTCGCAGAAGGGATGATAGGCTTTGTGAGCTTGAGCGCGATCGAAGCAACACCGTGTCATGGTGACTGGCATCACTACCACTGCGTTATCCACCCTATTCAAAACTATCGAGAAAAAAAATATATTCCCTGATTATTAACCTAACATGGAACTGGCAAAAAATTCTAATCGGCTTCGGTCAGCGCTCTACTCCAATGAATTCTACCTTATGGGACGACTACCAGGAAGCACATTGCGAGAACGACCGAGTGTAGACACTCGACTGGAATAACTGTGGTTCTGGCGAAGGCAAGGGTGTCGAAAAGTTATCTTAATAAAATTTTTTTTTACCAAACTTGCGTTAGCTTATAAATGCAAGAAAATATTGATCACTCACGGCTAGATTAAACTAGGATCGGTGTTGGAAAAAGCATTAATTAAGCAGCAGATTAACGCTTCCAAATGAAATCAAGAAATCGAAAACCGAATTTAAAAAATACATTCCACATCGATATAAACAAAAGTGGAAGAAGCCAAGCCCACGCAGGACAAATTCTGTTGTAAGCCCAATATCTGAAACAAACAGGTAGCAGCACTAACCGTATAAAAGTGCTTCCTTCATAAACGCCATCGTTGTTTCGAACGTCATCTTTTGCAGCGGCGATGATGATGAAGACATAGCGCCACGACTGAAAGGAGCGATTTGGCCAGTGAATGTCATGTAGTCTGCAGTGAGTGAGAGATGTCTCCTCGACACTTCGATACCGTAAACGGCGAACACGTTATTCATCTCCTAAAATAAGTATAAACATGTTTCTAAATAATTTTACATAGATCTTCAAGATTGATTGCTTTTTGAATCGCTTTTCTTAAATCATTTTCTATTTATTTTCCAATACAAAATTATTTCCACACCGCCTTCTATCACCCTTCCTTCTTCTTTCTATACTTCCGTCCAATAAAAACATGTTCTGTGAATTAACATAGGATCACACTTTATACTTGAATCTTAGAGGACAGAAAACTAATTACAGGAAGCAAACCCCCAGTAATTTCTTTCTTTTTCAACTATTCATAATATTTCCCATCTCGATGTACAAGCTTAGATCATTTCCTGCTTTGTTAACTAATCTTACACACTAATCACAATCATATCTTATAAAGTTTACCGATTCATCCTGGTGAATGAGAAATCCGTAAATGTACAGGTGCGATTTTTTTGCAAAAATTTTAAAATCATCACCTAGAAGAGGGCATCAATTCACGGTACTTCTAGAATTTCATTGGGAATCCCATTAAAGAACTCACTCATTCCAGGAATCGCTGTCCTTATAAAAAAAAAATAGAAAGTTAGCAAACCCTATTATCGGATACGTAAATGGACGATTATCCGTAACATGGAACGACTTAGGTATATCGAATATGGTTAACTCAAAAAGCTGCGACTTTCAGAAAACTTTCACATACAACACCACAACTCATGAGTACGAGTCATCCAAGCATTCAACTAACTAATGAAAATGAAATTTGCGAAAAGATCCAGTGATGATATCACATTTCTGGAACCAGTCTGTTATAAGTTCTGATCAAACAAGTGATAGGTAGGGGCATAACAAAAAAAAATCACCTGAGTGAATCTACCACGTGAGGAAACTGGAAAATATCGACTGCACTTATGAGTTACGACCTCGAAACGATCATTCGTCCTCTTAGCATGTTTAGCAGCTACTTAAAAATCCACTGTACTCTCTTTCTTTAGTTGGTTTTCTTCAGTTGTAGACGTGTTATCCACACGAGTACAACAATGTAAAGACCATAAAGCTCTACAAAACCCACAAACACCAGGGTTCTCAAGCACCTTAGCTGCTGCAGTAGTGCGCAATTACTTCTTGGAAATTTCGTCAATTATACTCCTGAAGTATAAGCAGCTTTAAATTTCCCTCTATCACTCCAATGCTCGGCAATCGATATCACTGTGATTTACCTCAATTCACTATGTGTCATCATTCAACATGCTAATTCCTTATTAGAGACAACGTTCTTGTGAAAGTGGTAAACGAAGACCCATGCTGCGAAGCGCAATTTCTCGTCGTTGCCTGTGTTTGTTCCATTGCATACAACCTTTCGAATTATAGTCAGCTACAATAACGAATAACAGTAGTTCGTTTAACATCAAATCGATTATCATTTTAACGTCATTTGCAGCAGTCAAAGAGATATAAACAACAAGATTAGGTTATTTCTATTCTAATTCGTGTATAGTTCTGGACCGCCTCGTGCATTCAATCAATTGCTGAGAATGACTGATAAGTAATTAATCTCCGTATTAGAACTACCATGTATTCATTTTGAGTGTCAAGCACGATAAACATTGTTCTAACTGGTTTTACTTCATCGATCAACTACGAATAGAAAACCGTAGTAGATCTAAAAATAGTGTTGCAGCTTTTGAAGGGGAAGAAGAAGAAGAAGAAGGAGAAGAAGAAGGGAACAGAAGGAAAAGAGATAGCGAAGCAACCGCGCGAACACGGTTTCGTGACGTCGAAAGACCAAGAGGCGGCGGCACCCACCGAACAAGTCAACTAGAAATGGAAGAATTGCACCACCAGAAATCGGAAAGGAGTCCACCATCCATGCAGAGTCGCAGACATCGCTAAGTGAACTGTAATAAACGCACGCAAGTTTTGCGCAGTAGAACGCAGTTCATCAACTGTGACGATATGACGACGCACAAGGACACATTAACTCCTCCCGCTGATAGAGGCTATGGTTGTGCACGCCACGACTACTAATTACGGCCGTAGGTCGCTAAATAGATTTTGAAAAAAATGTGATTATGATCGCGTCAAAAAGGACGGTGGAAAGAGTATGAAAAACACAGACTGTACGACTTGCTGGATGCGTAACTTTTAAAATTTCCTATTTAACACATCATAACGATTCTTCATAGTAAGTAGATCAGGAAGAAGCATCCTTATGGAACTTGGTTGGAATAACTTATTAGAATAACAAAGAGTAACGCAGAGTATAAGAGATTGAGGACAACAGTTACTGAGCCTAGAGTTCTAGCACACATTCCCCAAATTCAGGACTGTTGACAGAGTAATAACCTCCCAGAATCTAATGCTAAATACTAATAGTACTGTCATTCTTATTTATTTTTAGTGAATTTACCAAACATGATTAGATGTTTTTCTGTTCCCGGAATGCATATTAGTATATAGCGTCCGATATGCACTAATTCCAATGCATTTATGCGAAAACAACGAATACTTTCTAGCTTACACCGCTATGGTTCATTGTGATTTCGTCCATCAGGAAAACATGGTGCTTCTCACCGATATTTATGGATAGCTGAGAGACAGGCGAAACAAAGAACCAGCACAGTGCGGTGGTGAACGCGTTACTCCCCGGAAATGACAATAGCGCGTTCGTTCTTCACCATAGACACATGCGGTCCAGAGTTTTGCAAATATCTCAGCAACGTTGTGGTTGTATTTCGCTTAGTACCCTGCCGCGAAATTATAGTAGGCAGAAGATAAAAAAGATATAACTTCATAGATAGCATTGAGAATTATCGCCTACGCTTAGTAGAGGCTGCTCCAAAAAGTATTAAAGATTTCTACCCATTAAAAATCGAGATGCCATTTCCGGCAGTTTGGAGCAACATCTTTCGATCCTTCACTTTATCGTTCTATGGATTGCATAGTTTTCAGAACTATTTCTGCTAGGTTTAATTCAAATTCTTCACTTTCATAGCGGAAACATTGAGGGTTTTGTTGGAAAACATAACTATTCTACTTTCGAGAAACGACACAATTCTTAGCCCATCAGAGAGCTTACTAACCTAATAAAGTCATTTGAATACGCATTTCGTTTCCAATGAATCACAATGTTACCTCTTCAATCACATCAAAGACGTGAACTTTCCTTTCATGTTTCACGACCTGTTCTTTTCCACTTGACGATTCTTCTCATATCTGGTGCACACTTTTCGTACTTTCATCCCTTTGTCTTATTCATTACAGATAGATCAATATAGAACCATTTTAACCAATACAAAATGGAGAAGATATCACCTATCTATAAGGAAAACTGTTAAGGAAATCAGATTTTCCTCAAGCATCCTGAGACGTAGAAAAAAAGCTTCAGAGAAAAGTTAGTGTAGTAAATTAGCTGTGTTCACTATTAAAGCCTAACGTTTTAATACGCATAAAGTTTTTCCAGGAATGTTTAGGACAAGAGAGTTCGTGGATATTCCTTTGATATTATACAACAAAAAAGGTAAAAACTTCCAGCGTTGACGACCTCCTAAGGGATTTGCCACACAACCGATTCCATTTCTCAACATTATACAAGTTTTATCCTTGAAATTCATACCCGCTTCGGGTCCAACGAGCCTCTAATTCCTCTGCGGTCAGGAAATTCGAACTAGACTTGTTTTGGATTAGCTGACTCCTGCTAATCCACGTGGGAGCGTCTTAACACGTCTATCTCAGGAATTCAGGAAAAACCGACTCGAATAGAATCAACGATGTCGTGACGAAGACGAAAAAACGAAGTAGCAGCCGAACCCACACGCAAAAAAAAGTTCAAAGACCCTGGTGGAGGATGAATATGAGGAAAGCAATGAAGTTCAAGAAGTGCTGGGACCCGCACAATATGATGTGGCGTTCATTCATGTAACAACGAGTAAATAAAATTCCTGCAATATTGTATTTCTTCCATAGCTACTATGTAACACTGCATGTGGCGCAATGGTTAGTGGCGCTCTATAATACACATATCGCCATTGGTTGATTACACGATACGGACAAACAGTAAACTCATTCCTCAAGGGTTTGCAAATTCGTACCACACTTGTCTGAAAGAATACGACCACTGACTTGGCACATCGGTTGGCCACCTCAAGTCATTGTTACAACCAAACATTTATCTAACCACATTCATGATACTACAAATGGAATCGAATGCATGACACATCCTTAGGGAATTGATAAACGACGAACGCTTAGACAATTTATAAAGGATAATAGTCTTAACACTCGCTTCTGTTTAAAACCACATTTCCATATGTCATTATATCACACGTTTCCAATGTAACCATCTCCAAGTTAAGAGGTGTAGCCTGAATTACTCGTTCACTACCTATGCAGCCAAATAGAGAAGCAAAAGAAAAACATAAAGACTCTTCCTTCAAAAAATATTTCCCAGGACTTATTAAGTATCGCTCCTTCCAGTTAAAACACTCAACAATCAAACAAACAAACAAACAAACAAACAGACAAGCTTCAGACCCCCAGGAAAAACCCGTTTCGATTGTTCTTGATACGGTGCCATTCATCATGCGTAGTAGTTCTCGCATATCGAAGTAATGTCTCTTCAACGTTGATGGAAAAACATTCAATAACAGTCCACACGGTTAGAGTTGTCTTAAATGACATGGCTTTCAAACATCAACCATCAATGAAGTTCAAAGTACAACCGTACTCTTCATAACATACCCACTAAAAGTACAAATCTGAGTATTGTATATCCATGTTACGGTAGACCACCCCTACTTACTACATTTGCAGAGGGATAAAAGGATAAAGGATAGTTCCCTCTTGGCACTCCTCAATTTCTGACAAGTGCGAAATGCATTCGACTTCTTTAAGCATCGTCAGGGGTGATTGAATGCATATCCGGTTTTTACAATAACTAGCGGTGGCCTACCGATGTATCGACCCAGTGCTGCTATCCTCCCAGACAAGTTTGGTACTAATTTGCAGACCCCGGAGGTATGGAAGGCTCGGTGGGTTATGGGCGTGGGGATAGATTCTAGGTGTGTGTCGTAGTGGCGGCTCCAACCACTGCGACACATGCGCCCTATATTTGCAGAAGACTAGTTGATATTGAATATCAGAGCGATGACCAATGCCTCAGCAAATCTACCACCAGCATATTTTTAACGAAAAGTGATATCTACGTTAACGTGTACCACTTCTATTATTCTTGAAACGAGAACAACAAATGAGAAGAAACTACAGACAGAATACACACTTGTTACAGAAAAAGCACAGACAGTTTCTATACTCAACCATCTCTTCTTACGATGCTACCATATCACAACTTTCTTCACGTTCCGACAATGACCAAAAATAGTCGACTTATTTCACTAAAAGAAAAAATCCTCCGTAATTCAGTTTGAGCGGTCACGTGGAATATCAACACTCCCGCAATGAGTGACCTCTACAGGTGTTATTGTGGTTTTGCGGGAGTGGCCTGTAGAACACCTACAGGTCTTACATTCTTCCTCGTGGTTTTTTAACATACAGAAGTATGTTCCCATACTTTTTGTTACCACATGATAAATTGTACAACACAGATGTTATGCTTGGCGTAGATCGTGAAAAGCTCTATTCTGTATCTGTAATAAAAAACGATAAAGCTCTTGGCGTTGATCAATCCCTGAGAGATGCGTCATGCATTCGAATTCATCAAGCATCGTTAGAGGCGAGTGAGGGCATATCTGGCCTTCACAATGACCCCCGGTGGCCCACCGATGTATCGAACCAGTTGTGCTATCCTCCCAGACAAGTTTGGCACCAATTTGCTAACCCCGGAGTTATGGAAGGCTTGGTAAGCTTGGGGTGCTGGAACCGATTCAATGTGTATTGCAGAGGGAGCCACTGATCACTGTGCCACACGCGCCCTCTGCACTTATAAATATACAAAAAGCCGTGTTCCAAACGACTCCACTAACAAGAAATTTAGGTGCTAATCGACTAATATTTCAATTCTGATTGTTATAGTGAATGGCAGTTATCGCAAAGAATATGCAGTCATAGAAATACTAAAATAGAAACCCATAACTTGTAAAACACTTCTAAATACTGACAGTAATGTTCTTGCATGAAGGACCATTGTAACATATAGTAAATAGTGTCGTAAATACCACTCATACCTACAGAACGATAGAGCGAAGTCTTTTCTACAATCCGATCATCTTTACAACTCACGATGCCCGCTAGGCACCGAAAAATGATTGTTCATTTCCAATACGCCATCAAGACCACAAAGGCTGAAAACTATACGTCGTCTAGTCCGCAAAAAACCGGAGATTACGTGTCGTCGTGGGAGTATTAAAAATTAAACCGATATCCCAAAATTGCACATGTTTTACTTAGTAGGCTATTTTTTAACAAAGCTGCTGGCTAGATGTCTTCAACAAGCAAGTGTAGTGCGTCGCTACTCCATTTGTTGCCTGCTCTTTATCGACATATAAATAAAACACACTGTATACAACAGTTCCGTAAAATAATCGCTGAAATAACTAATATATTCTTGCAAGAGAAGTAATGAATAACAATATTTCAAAACTGGTTTTTCTTTAACCTCGGTTTGACTAAACAACATGTATTCCCTCTTTGATAGGCTTAAACGATGTTGATACACAATCCTTATTCGGTTAACGTATCAACGTCTTCGTCTTCATCAGAGCCGACGGAAGGCGGAGATTATGCATCGAGAAGACGAACGATTGTGGACCATCGACTCAGATCATCGTCTCTGATGAAGACAAAGATGTCGAAACGTTAGCTGAATAAGGATTGTTAACCAACCTCGGGTAAGTTTATCAAAGAAAGAATACATTTAATGAATAACGTTCAAAATGCTCACCAATCCCAGTGAGATGTGCAGTAATTTACTTCCATAAAGCTGAATCAACAAATGAAAATTCGACATTTGAAAGTAACTAACACAGGCCATCCGATGAGTGTCATAACTTTGCGCACTAAACTATCATCTGTTGATAGAAACAGAAGAATGAGAGGAATTCATGTGTCATCAGAAAAGTGAAGATCTGTGACCTTGTGAAAGTACAGACAGCATGAATATATATGGCCAGTCTTCCACAGAATATATATTATTCTTTCAAATAACCTCGGCACTAATAAACAAGTTACTTCATTCTCAGTAACTGCCTTTGGTAAACCGATACGAGCTTCTTAAAATGCAGTTTGCTTTTCAAGCGCTACAATTTCGGCGACGTACACGAAGCCATTTTTAATGCGATTTACCAAAGATTTCTTATAAACACTACACAGCTGGTCACATTTCTTAGAGAACAGAAATTGCTCCGATAAAGGCGTACCGACAGAAACGTTAACCAGTGAAGATCAAAATACCTGTTATCAACCTTGTAAAAGTTAAAGCTCATCATAAAAAAGCGCGAAATAACTGCGGAGTATTACCTGTGGTAGTTATGCTCCTTAGAAGTTACAAAATTGCCATAATCACACCTAAATCTAGTACTCATTAATCTCACCTTCAGTCCCTGTTAAAAAGCAAATAACTGGAATTCGTGCAATTGAAAAAATAGACCAAGTCCTAAGAAATACAAAACGGAACCGATTTTAGATAGTTCAGGAATGGTGGTAAAGGAAACAACGACGAGAAGATGAGAACGAACCTGGATTATCGCTTTTGAACAAGCTTCCACTCCGTAGTGTCTGAGAACCAGATTCAAATCGTTTGTTTGAATTGCGTTCACGTCAAGCACGTCTGCATGTCGAAAGAATGCCTTTAAAACGAATTTTCGCGAAACACCTCACCATGTGTGGAGAAGAAGAAAATAAACTGCCCACTTTATATGGTTTTGGAATGACAGAAAAATGAACAGAGATATATTTTTTAAGCAAATAGGAGGAAAGGATGAAGTGTCCTTCAACGATTCCGTAAAAGATATATTAAGGGAACTTCAAAAGCGAAGAACGGCTTATTGGCCGCACTTCTCGAAATATTAACTTAAGAAATGAAAGTGTAACTAACAGCAAGTTAACTTTATAGTTACAAAAGTGTAACTGTGCACGTATTCACCACATAGTGTTCCAAAGAAACCTATTTCTTTAAAATTTAATATAAATGACATAAGACTTCAATGCTAGCACATCGTGACACCGATTTCCGTAGGATGGATTGTCCGGGAAAAACAAGTTATTATCGCCGGACATGAAATCAACAACAATTGCTCCGTATAAAAGAGCATCACCTAGTGAGACTGCTTCATCTGAGCAGTGCTCCATCTAAGAAGACCCGACTCGATGTGACGACGAAGAGAACACATCCAGAACACGAAGAACCGTGAACATCGAGTCGAGTCATCGGCTCTGATGAAGACAAAGAGATCGAAACTTTAGCCGAATAAATGTGTTGTAACAATCTAGCACAAGCTGGACAATTTAAATACATAAAGAATACAGTGGAAACCTCATAGGAAGCGGCTCTGAGGAAGGCGAAATCCGCCGAAACGTCAGCTTAATCGTGAACAAAGAATAATAACACCTCGCGTTTGCTCAACAAAAATACGAAGCATAAAGAATACAAATCTAAAATTAAACTAGGACAAAAAAAATTCGAGTAAAACTCGAAGCAAGAAGGTCATCTTTAAAAAATATAGAACGTTTGAGGTTTACCAATTTTGACCTTCTGAGCGAAATTTCCGCTTCTGAAAAATTGCCCACCAAATTTACGCATTTTATTGTAAACATGACTAAACAACCACCCATATATTTCTAATTAAAAGTGTTCTAAAGAACAATGCTATGTGGAAAAATAGTAGATATTGCAACGACTACTGTCAACAACTTAGCCAGTGTTATATCCAAAGGAAATCACTAATGTTGCTGTAAAATCACTTCACAAACCGTACCTCAAGATTGATCCCCTGCGTCTGTAAGTACTTTGTCGGGATGTCGTGCAGCACCTCTTCGATTTCTATGCACCGTTCTATACCGGGTGTTTGATGAACGACAAACTTATCGACTTCCCTAAGTATTTCACCACTATTTCACCATCACTAGTGGCAAACAACACTACAAAAGAGAGAAAGAGAACAATAACGATTTGACAGAAACTTTCTTAATAGGAACTAACTTTTCAACTATCGTCACCAAGTCTAATTTACTCTTGTTACCCAGTGGCAACTGAAACACAACTTCACACCATCGTTCAGAACTTACATCGAACTTGTAGTCAACAATTAGATTTGACTGAGAGATCACAAACTGAAATATAACGACAAAGAAAACTGTAGAAGTGGATTCAAAGAGTGCTGTGACTATAAATAGAAATGTGGAAAGTGGATTTTCATCACTCATATGTTAATCATTACGATTAAGCTTACTTTTATACGTTCATCCACATTCGTTATTTTTCTTTCAGCTGGTTCTCTTTCCTCATCTCCGGATCCCGCTTCGTTATTATTCTGCTCTTCTTCCGTTTCTTCAGCGTCATTCTTAACAAAGATGATAAGCGCTACGAATACAAGGATAAACACACCACTTATGACCATTTGTGCATTTTACTAGGGTTTTTAAACGTCTTCGGCCCGTTTTTCATTCGAAATTTAAAACGCGCGAATTTGTATACGTACGCAAATACACATTCACAAAAAGTTTACTTGAGACACATTTGAATTCAGAAGATGGGATTCTCAGCTGAACAGGGCTACCTACCACTTAGTCATGCAAACGCGCTTGGTGCATTTTCGTATATACAGCTAATATGATATATGCTTATAGAGCGGATATCCTAAACCAAAAAATTTTGAGTATATCGTGGTAAAGTTTTTCCGCCGAGAGCCCGAATCCATACCATTTTGTTGTTCACCTTCTACATTACCCTTCCTTCATTTCATTTTCCATTTCTACTGCACGGCCTAAATAAAAATGATGTGTTCTCTGTAATCAAAAAACCAGATCTGCACAGCACCGTAGGATCGATTTTTCGACAACTGCGTTCGTTTCCAATTTATAAGCAGTCCTATCTTTCTGCTTACTTCGTTAAGCCCTTTGAATACCCGCTCTTCAGTTTCGAACAAAACTATTTCCGGAAATAGTATTCAAGCGCAATCGTATTAAGATTCAAAAAAAATACATAGGAATGCGCCTAAGACATGAACAACTTGGACCTGTAATCACCTGTCTCTCGTCGTCATCATTTTCGACATGAACACGATCTTCCTCTTCACCTTCGTATTCCGCCGCGTCATCCCTAATTATCGCGTGTAAGAAACGACATACACTGCACCAGAGTAAATTTTCAGAGTAGTTTTTTTTAACACTAAACTGAGCGAGTAGTATTTCAATTTAGATACGATAATATAAAAGTTAGGAGGTGTTCCTGGGTGTCGGATTGCGATGTATAGCGTGGAGATTCGTCTCCTGGCAGGGTCTCCCAAGCTGAGAAGGAGTCCGCCGTTTCCATCAGGAAACCTAGCTAAGAGTAAACCAATACCAGGATCCACCACCGTCTTGGTATCAAAGTCGCATGGTGGTAAATCTCTATCTGATCCACACGGGCTCTGACTGCCTGTCGTTGTGACAACCTAGAACAGACTTTGGCATTTTAAGATTTGCTAAGTAGGAACTTACAAATGCCTATTATGAAGTCTCTGTTCAACTGCATCTGCTTCTTTACCACTAACAGCCTCTTCTTCAGACGAATTTCCGTCATCCATATGATGCAGAGGGCTTCAATCAAAAATGTTGTATCAAACAATTTGAATCTTTCATAAAACTATGAGTGATTAAAGAATGTTAAACAAATGTTAGTGCCCACCTCTGGTAACTCTACATCGTTTTTTTCTACATTGCTACATGAAACTGTGACAGGGGATGATTGTAAAGCTGTGGCATACATCGGTAACTTCATTCTCAAGCTGACACATCCAAATTGGATGAATCAACAACTTTGTCCAAAAACCTAGCTAATGGAAAACTAATGGCAGAAGTCGACGCCGTCATTAAAGAAACCTAGCTGAAGAGTCGAAATCAAAGTCTTTGATTCGTAAAAGCCAAAAACTGGAGATGATGACGAGATTTAGAACGGGTTTCTTGCTATGCGTGTGAAGAAATCTTGCTAAAAAAAAACTAGCGCTCTAGTTAAATGAGGGATGCACTGCGCTCCTTTTCGCACTGATGGACCAAACGTAATCCAATTTTCAAGCATAGTACTTCTACTTCTACGAAAACATAAAATGTATTGCCCATACAACAATACTCACCGTATCCCTGCGGCAACTTCATTTACTCCTAAACCGGCATTCTGATTACCAGATCTTAACTTCCGATGTTGCATTTGCTGGTACTCCAACACATCACGATACTTCTTGGCAATAGCATTAGCTAACGCACGCAAAAATCGCTGCTCCATCTTAACTTAGTAGTTGAATTTCTTTCTTTATATTAGAAAGCCACTGTGCACTAAAACGTTTCAAATTTTCGATGTACCTCATTCATGATCGTTCTTCTACTGAGATATCTTGCATTCTCTTGTCGTTTCCTAGCAGAGAGAATCTCAATTCGCAAATAGTAACGCCGCCAACAACCGCTGAAATTGTCAAAACTAAAAGGAAAAATCAAAAGGGAAAGATAAAACTTCCACCAAGAGGTGATTGATAATGACTAAGATGTATTACCAAGCTGACTAGTGACAAAACACAAGCACACCTGACATTTCAATGTGTAGGTTCATCACATTAACGAAAAGTATGACAGCAATAGAAAATCATTCACGAGTTCTGCTCCAATAGCAACTTCATCGAGGTTGAACTTCCCAAATTTAATAGCGCACGGAATAAAATGGCATAAGAGGGAAGGAATATGTTCGCACTTTCATTCGAAATTATATAACACTGATTCGTTATCCAAAAATAGGTGTGATGAAATCTTGTACAAGAAATACAAATATATATGTGTATATTTGTATGTACATATATGCGAGTTTAGATAGAAAGAAGTGAAATGATACCAACAAGAATAAACTGACAAACCTCTCTACCAGATTCACTTTTTCTTCGATAGAAAATTTACGCAATACTTGGTTCAGAAACACCTTGTCCAATTCTCTTCGTATCATATTGATTCTCTCCTGTGGCATTCCAGGAAGAATTGGAATCTACAAATTAGGCACACTTAATTGTTCAACTTTTCGTAAGACGTACATGATGAAAGAAAGAATACATGAACATGCACAAAACTCCTTAAAGTATGATGCCCTATCTTACTAGCGATGAGCTATTTCTGAATGTTGAAATGCGCTGTAAAGCAATCGTTTAACCTTCACCGGGAAGTTCACTTTACTGACGGAGCTCGACATTTTCATCTGGAGGTATAGCTATGATGATCCGCAATGGAAAACAACTGCTGTAAAATGACACACCTCCTGTCCACAACATTTTACGAGTGTCCATCTATGCAACAACACTACCAAGAATTCCCACGACCGACTTTCTATTAACCTCGGCATTGATCAAACAATTCCCTATATATTTGTTGAGGAAACACGGAATATTATTTCATTCTTTATTTCGATAAAGGTGACGTTTCGGCAGTACCGCCTTCTTCAGAGCCGTTTTTTTACATACCTTCCACTGAGGAAGAACAGCCGCCTAGAGTCGCATATGGTTGATGAGTCCAAGTATCACTACGAATACTGCCAAATGTGTTTCGCCTTAACCTTCATCCATTGTGAAAAACGCTTAATAGCGTCGATGATGCTTTACCAACATTTATCAAAATGTGGACCACTCCTGCATGAGAACCTTAATTGAATATTATCACAACGGCACCACGACGATAGAGTTCCCTACGAAAAACGAGCTACACGAAAGCCATTAGAAGTTACGCTGTGATGAACGATGACGTATCTCAGCGTCTAGGTTTTTCTCTAGTATGAACAAGGTGTTCTACAAAAAAGTTTCCAAACACAGTAACAAACGGAATTCGCACTTCAGATCATCGACAGAGATATTTGATATTTGCGATTTCTAAGAAACGGACACTTGATGAGAAGCATCAGCGATAAAGGAACATTTCAAAAACCAACTTCCTACACATCAAGGCAACAGTAATTAATATATTTAATTCTAGAAGGGATAGTGGAGTGGTGGAGTGGATCTCTATAAAACTTCCTCTAGTGCTACCACGGTGGGTGCACGTGGCGCAACGATTAGAGGTGTCCTGGAATACAGGGGGGTGGGGGAATGACTCGATACATCGTCAGCCCACCGCTAGTCACTGTGTGCGCCAGGGATGCATTCAATCACCTCTAACGATGCTTAATAAAGTTGAATACATGGCACATACCTAAGGGTTTTGGCCAACCCTAAGAGCTTTAAACTTCATCCATTGCTATCATGATATACTACTTTGTAGTACATATCTTGCTGTGCATCTTTGTGTTAGCGTTTTTGCTCTCATGCCGATTCGTCACGAATTAAGACATTTGAGACGAAAATGAAAAAAGCCCATTCGAGAAATTTCACGTCTTCAAACTTACATGTGAAGCGTGAGGAGAATAACTTAATATTACATTTGGCCATTAAACCATTAACAGTCGTGTGGTACGCTAGTTGCAGAAAAATGTGATTACGATGATAGCCATGAAACCAGATTTGTTGGAAACAACCTGCTCGCATTCACGAAAAATACTTGAAGAAGTCGTTAAGCAAACCAGATACACAGAGACTGGTTTAATATCTCGCGAATTTGATATGAAGGAAACGAAAGTTCCGGGTAACAAAAGGACTCGAAAAGCAAAAATTCAATTATTGAAGGTCGAATGAAGTGTAAGGAAAGCAAACAGAATATCATTTTAAACTTTTCTTGGCGCTCACTTTGCATGACAAAGTGATGCAGACCTTATTCACTTTTTTCATGTTCAGCTAAAGTCAAATGCTGGCAAAACTATGTTCTGTGTAAAGTGGGATGGAAACGAAGCACAGAAACAATTTTTGGAGCAAAATTTCCATCAGAAACGAAAACGGCTTCTCCTCATTCCAAGGATAAAAAAACACATCTTAAATAGTAGAAAGAAATAAGTTATACATAAAATTATAAAAAATAAGTTCCATCAGGAAACAGATAACGTAGACCAAGCGCTGCAACGACACTGATCAATGGAAAAGAACCAATGTTGCTGATAACACTTCGTACAACAGACTGAGAAAACTGGAAGAACTAGGATAAGTACTTCCAACCCGTTATTTAAACTGCTTTTAGAAACAGTGTAGTCTACAGACCGACTTGTACCTCGACGTTAAATTTTAATGTTCTCATTTCGACTAATATAGTTCAATATGATATCAGAAAAGTTTTATTTTGAATTTCAGGGTAAAACCCGACATATTTTGAAGACGCCGACATATCCACTTTGTGTGGCTATATCAAAGAAACTTCGACCGGAACACTGATATAAATCATGCACCTAGGTCCTAGTTCCAACAACTCAAAGGCTTCAACTTACTTGGATGGCCCATCCCCACTGGATATGCGAGCTCCAGCTTAATCTCCAGTTTTTGGAGTTTTGCTGGTTTAATCACTGTGATTCCCTGAAGTCTCGAGGTCAACCTAGCCAAAGTCTGCCAGAGGTCGTCACCACCACAGGTGGTCTCCGCTCCTGTGGATCAGAGTGAGATATGCGACCATTCCACCAGTTTGATACCAGGACGGTGGTGGATCCCGGTATTGGTTTACTCTTAGCTGGGCTTCCTGATGTAAATGCCGGACTCTCTCTCTCAGCTTGGGAGACCTTGCTGGGAGGATGAAACCCACCTCCCACAACTGTATATCGCAGCCCAATACCTAGGAACACCTCCTAGCCACAACGAGGCGGTAAATCGTTGGAAGGAAAGGCTTCAACAGTTCAAACACATAACACACCTTTGCGCTAGGAGTCGCTATATGGTCAGACGCCGTCATCAAAATTTCGCGAAGACGTGGGATACCCAAAGTGACGTTCATTTCTCCTCTACCAGCGAAATGGAAGGTGTTCAGCGTCATCTGGGTAGATGGTTCACCAATTGACTGTGCAGCGAGAAGACCAACATTTTCCCCAGGTTCAACTAAGGAACGCATTCCTGCAATTAAGAACTGGAATCGGAATTAAATATCTTCGTATAAATCACCTTAACTAGCTGTTTTTCGAATGATGATAATGTTCCGATCCATAAGAAAAAAGTAACTTACCTTTCCAAAAAAATGAACGTCGCAACTTGTCATTTCTACCAGTAAACTCGTAAATAGAGTCAAGTGTTTTTTCAGGAAGGGCTCCAAGAGTATTATTAACATTAAACTTCTGGAATGTACAAAAGTTCAACTTCTATGGCAAAACTGTACCAGAAAAAACTCACTTCATTTACAGCACAAGGACATTTGCTTTGTGCTCTCTTCTCGTACTTCAACCTCTCTATCACATCCATTTCTGCCCACAATGCAACTATCCGATCCTTGGCTACGCCTTTATGATCTGCGGAAAACTCTGTGAAACCAGATACGTAGTGCTTCTTGTTAGGATGACCATTGAAAACAAGAGTTCTCTTTCGCCATTTTTTTATCTAAACTTCATCCCATACAAAAACTAGGACAAATAGAAGAGCATAAAGAAAAACGCATTGTTACCTTGCGGTACTGTTTTTCGGCAGCTTCAACATTAAGCATACAATCCGTGATTTCCCTTGGCTTACAACACTGCATAACAGCATCTAAATTGCCCTTAAGAAACGGAAACGTCTTCGGACTTATGTATGTGGACTTCGTCACGTCCAGTCCATCTTCACCATAACGGAACTAAATAAAACAATATAAATTAGTACACTCGACATTCCAACGTTGTTTTTAATGTACTCTCCCATTGAGACAACTATATTTATACATAACAGATACGATCGGAGACTACTAAATGACAGTTCTGAATGTATTTTGAGGTACCTCTTAGCCTGACACTTTCAATATTATGCGCTAACCCTGATGAGCTATTTAAAACAAAAAAACGTTGGTTATAAACAATTAGATAAACAAGGATGACTAACAGACTATTGGTTAAAAATCCAAGCTAAGTTGAAACTGTTCTAGTTTAATTAACCTTCTTCGCCCCTCATTCCATTATTCAGAGCAACTGATTACAAATAAAAC
This sequence comes from Angiostrongylus costaricensis, assembly GCA_900624975.1. Lineage (NCBI taxonomy): Eukaryota > Metazoa > Nematoda > Chromadorea > Rhabditida > Metastrongylidae > Angiostrongylus > Angiostrongylus costaricensis. Next base: position 40,383 of record UYYA01000139.1, on the reverse strand, counting down.
CAATTCAAAAGTTTTCAGTTGTGGTGGAACACAAACCTAGGCATATCAAGCCAGTAAGTTTCTAAAGAAAGAAAGAACTTCAAAGTCGTATTAGTAGGAAGTCACTAGAAGGTACAAAAAGCAAAACAACACATACTTGCACTATCGAACCATCATGGTCTCTCACGGTTCCATCGTAGTGAATTTTTAGACCTTCTAGATGCTTTACCAGACATCGTTGCAAATAACCAGAACGAGATGTTTTGACGGCCGTGTCTATAAGACCCTAAATATGACCCATCAAATTTAAACTATACTGTTTTAAAGGATTTTGAAGACAAATAATTTACTTCTCTCCCAGCCATCGTATGGAAAAATAACTCCTGTGGATTAATACCAGTCAAAAAACGTTGATCTACATAACCGCCAGCGCGTGGTGAAGGATCGAACTCTCTAAAGGCTATAATAAGACAAAAACTGCTAAATTATGAAGTCACTTAGACACCTATTAACCTGAAGGATGGTAAAGTTCTTCCTGCAACCGTTACAGCCATACGCTTGCCTTCCAGTTCAATCTGTCCGAGGCAACAAGAAATCTGAAAAACAACAACTGATATCTTCCAATGTTTCAACTTTCTGCAGTAACTCCCACGACCGACTTTCTATTAACCTCCGCACTGATCAAGTAATTCTTCTTATTTTTGTTGAGCAAACGCGAGGTGTTATTATTCTTTATTCACGATTAAGCTGACGTTTCGGCGGATTTCGCCTTCCTCAGAGCCTGGAAAGGTCAAGTCGATAGCAATCTACTCGGCCAGACGCCTCCATCACCAAAAAAAGAAACCCTAAACCAAGATTTCAATCACATTGAACACAGCTTTGCACACTCACCACTTTCTATGAGGTTTCCACTAATTATGTCACGTAGAGCCCAACCGCACAGAAACCACACAGAAGCATAATGTGCCCTTCCCATCAGAATAGCAGTCTTATATACTGCCCTATATCACGCGTGATAATGAGGCATTCTTCCCTGCGGTTCATTTTCGGATTCTTGGAATTAATCCAGAATGCCTCTAGAGTTTTGCGCGCCTGTGTTCTTGATTCGCGTGCTAGGATCGTGACACATACTTCAAAGTCCTCCCCGTTATGTCTCTGGGTCCTATGCGTACCTAGCGGAGTATTTGGTCTATGTTTGCCGGCCAAGATATTCCTCACCGTACGTCTTACAGGAGATAAGATAAACTATACTCGAGTTCATGGAATCACCGTCTCTACCACTGGAGCAAATTATGCAATTTTAGTTGCACATAGACGGTTACATGGGCGGTTACGAACTAGGTGGCGCTTAAGATTGCTCGATGGTATTTCAACTACGCTTACTGAATTCTCTAAACCCGCCCTTCTTAAGCAGCGTTTTATAGCAGTACTTATATCATTTGAGATGAAAGGTAGGATAAACGGGACCTTTTCATAGCTAGAGTTGTCATTTATGGGTCTAGGATTTCCTCTACACCTATCCCGAGCTACAGTTTCGTAGCTATTAGAAATGGCTATTTGTCGTGCCAAGTTCCGGTACTCTTCTGTCTGCTCTCTTCCCGTGCATACGTTGGTTGCTGTTCGAAACATGTTTCTTATAAGCGCCCTTTTCGTGTGAGAGGGGTGAGAGGAGAGGTAATGAACCAAGATAATTTTACTACTTGGCTTTCGGTACCACTTTGTAATGTAGCCATTTTCTGATAGGTGAATTTGTACGTTCAAAAATGGAAGTGCTACTTGGCTTTCGGTACCACTTTGTAATGTACCCATTTTCTGACAGGTGAATTTGTACGTTCAGGAATGGAAGCCATTTTTCTTTCGGCTTTTCTCGGGTGAACTTGATATACTCTGACTGTGCGTTTAACAATTCGAAACATTTGTCCATTTCCTCTTGTGTTGAGCAAAGGACAAAGCAGTCGTCTACATACCTACAGTAGAGTAGCGGCCCGAGATCAGTCGCCGGTGCTACAGCCATACTTGAACTCCTTATGCAACACGAAGGAGAAATAAATATGTATGGCTTCAAGATAGAACAGTTGATGGCACTCTTAAAAGAATACTTAAGCTGCTCAATCTTCAGATGGTCTGGAAAGTATTACGCTCAAATAAGAGGCTTGGCAATGAGACAACGACTGGCTCCAAGTCTTCCCATTGCATTTATGTCTAAGGTGGAAGCACCGGTGACTGATCTCGAGCCGCTACTCTACTGTAGATATATAGAAATCTTGGTTTATAGTTTCTTTGTTTGGTTATGGAGGCGTCTGGCCGAGTAGATTGCTATCAACTTGACCTTTCCAGGCTCTGAGGAAGGCGAAATCCGCCAAAACGTCAGCTTATTCGTGAATAAAGAATAATAACACCTCGCGTTTGCTCAACAAAAATACGAAGTTTTAACTTTTATTTATTGTCCATTCCTTTTCCATAGCATGGCATTACGCCAATTACAACCACAATAATGTTGAGATATCTTGGGGAACACATTGCTTAGTTAATGCATCCTTATAGTGGTGATGCGTGTTAGTTGAGATAATTGCAAAACTCGGACCCCGAGCTAGATTCCAACTCGCCATTACCCTTTCCAGGAGTTCACATGCTACCCGTTGCACCACTGAAGCCCTTGCTTCACCATTCTCTCACCCTGTTATTTTAACCTAACGGTACTATCAGCAATCACCAATTAATGGTAACGATCTGAGGAGCACAAAGGCACTGAACTCAGTTAAGTTGAAGATGTAGTCGAAATTACAATTTTCTTAACGGTTATTCATTTCTTTTATTCAGTTACTTAGTCGTTTATTAACTGTTAAGGCAAAAAAAAAACTGCCTAAGATAAAAACACAGCAAGGGCCACGGTTGCTGTACTGGATAACACGTGAACCGCTGAAAGGGTAATCACGGTTTCGAAGTGCATCTGAAATACCGAGTTTTGCCACCTTTCATTTCGAAAAAACCGACTGAATTAATCTCAGAATCGATAAACAAGTCAATTTGTTTCTACACACTACCCATGAACAGTTGGTACGAGTTCTTAACATGTTCTTTTTCTAATGAACAACGGTCCTGAAGAATGCGAAGTCAAAATCTTGGCAACTGAGAACTAAAAAAACGTGATATTAAATTATTATACCGTATATGCATGCTGTATTATACAGTATTATGTCTCACTTTTTTCCGACTTCTGAGAGAAATAGGTATAAGACAAGAAAAAACAATTCCTGGACCTGTTACGATCTGTCCAAGCAGAAAACGTAATGCATAGTGCAAATTAAGAAAACTGGCAGTACTAACCTGCATGGCATTCACAGCTGATCCCTTCGCACCAGACAAGATCATGAGCTGCAGTGCGTTATCAGGAAATTGTCTAATTAGGCCATCTGGGACACAAGCTCTTTAAATAGTACATCTTTTGTTTTCACAATACCTATAAAAGACGGTGAAAAAGAGCCTTACTTTGTTATAACATCATTATATTTCGACATAGCTTGTTTCATGGAATAGTCAAGCATTTTGACATCTTGCCCCTCGCCTTGCGGACTACAGTAAGCGGATGCGAGGACTCGTTTTATTTCCGTTTGAGAAATACTGTCGTCAAGACCGAATGCACTGCGAACTACCTTTAAAGATCGGCTAGAGGAATAGGGAATAAAAGTGGAAATGAGAAAACTCAAAACGACTTAAATGCAGCAACCAAAATTTTGAAGCAGAATGAAGTAAAATAAAGCGTAGGACTGACTTTAACCGTTCAAAAATTAGTAGTTAACATACTCAATAGCTCAGTCCTTCAAATAAATCCTAATAAGCATAGACAAAAATAAGGGAAAAGGACGAAAAGTATAAAGTACAAAAAATATGCAAGTAAAACTATAAGAAGTATATTCAACTCGCTTGATCGCCAATTGTTCTTGACTCCTTCGCAGCTTGTTTCCTAACTTTATCGGCGTCCCTACTAACGAGTATGTCCGCCACGCCAAGTGTAAAACCATGAAGCTGAAACAAGCTCAACAATTTGATGGAAACAATTAGCTTGCATAACATCAATGATGCTGAGATATTTGCAAAACTCCGGACCGCAGGTGTCTGCGGTGGGAAACGAACGCGCTATTGTCCTTTCCGGGGAGTAACGCGTTCACCACCACACCGTGCGAGTCCTTCGCTACGTCTACCTCTCAGCTAGTGCTTAAAGGTTAAGATTGTGATTACAACAATAGCCTCAGTTTAACTTGGTTCAATGTCGATTTGGGCTCCCCAGATCAATCCCGCTGACGGGTGATTGCTAATGGCAAAAAGATCGATAGAACTAGCTGAGAGACAGGCGAAACGAAGGACCCTCATGGTGTGGTGGTGCACGTGTTACTCCCCGGAAAGGACAATAGCGCGTTCGTTCCCCACCGCAGACACCTGCAGTCTGGTGTTCTGCAAATATTTCAGCATTATAGAAGCTACAGTTATAGTTATCGATATCCTTGTTGAGCAAACACTGATGACGGTTGATTGCTGATGGTAGGCAGCGATAGAAGTGGATGAGAGAAAGGCGAAATGAAGGACCGGCATGGTGTGGCGGTGAACAGGTTAGCATCTGCATCGCAGACACCTGCGGTGCGGAGTTTTGCAAATATCTCAGCATCAGTGAAGTTACATTTCGCAATATACTCTGTCATTAAAAAAAGAGTAGGCAGTAAACAATAAGTTAAAATTAGCTCGTACTTCTTATAACCAGAACAAACAAAGTTAATATTTGCTCTAGAAAATAGCTGTACTATTGACAATTATAAATTCTAATGAAGATGGCCCTAGCAACGGTTTACCGCCTCATCGTGGCTGGGAGGTGTTTATGGGTGACGGGCTGCGATGTACAGCGAGGCGATTCGTCACCTCGACATCGTCTCCCAAACTGTAAACGAGTCCAGTGTTACCATCAGGAAGCCTAGCTAAAAGCAAACCAATACCAAGATTCACTACCGTCCTGGTACCAAAGTCGCATGGTGGCAAATCTCCCTCTGATCCATAAGGGCTGCGACCTCCTGTTGTAGTGAAGACCTGGGGCAGACCTAGGCCAGGCTGACCTCAAGATTCCAGAGAACCACGGTGGCTTCACCAATAAACCTACGAAAAATGGTGATCATGCTGGGACCCGCACAACCAGTGAAGACGGATCGTTCAAGTATCAAGTAAGTATTAAACGATGAAGATGGCCAAGCATGAAATAGTAGAAAACACTCCAGATCATTTATAGGTAAAATTTTAATCACAGACGAACTTGTATAGTTGGATGGCCCGTCTTCGCTGGTGTTGCGGGTTCCAGTATAATTTCTGTTTTCTCGAAATTTTGCAGCTTCAGCCACAAAGTCTGTCCCAGCTCGTTAGCACCACAGGCCGTCGCCGCTCTTGTTGATCTGAGGGAGATTTGCCACCACGTGACTGGTTTGATACCAGGACGGTGGTGGATCCTGGTATTGGTTTACTCCCACCAGGGCTTCCTAATGTAAACGAGGGATTCCTCAGCTTGAAAAGCCCTGCTGGGGGAATGAATCCTTCCGCTGTACATCGAAGCCCGACAACCAGGAATACCTATCAGCCATGATGGGGCGGCAAATCGTTGGAAGGAATCACAGAACAACAATGAACACTATTTAAACAAGATGCTTAGAAAACCATACACACCTGCAAGAAAGTGGTGAAAAGACGCGATAAACAAGACAGAATTTGCACTCCAACTTTATGCCCATATAGTTCAAAACAGCTGTGAATCAAGCCATACTGGGTAGCACCATAGTGTTGCTTGTCCAATACACCCACCAAAAGTTCACCTTGCCTGGAAAACCTTGCAGTACGAATAAACAAACAAACAAGGAAAAAAAAAGATCGCAACACAATAAAAAGAAGGGTACGCATAAAGTAATCTTCCTGATGACATTTACATTTAGATGAATACCCTTGTTTTACAAATCAGCTCAAAATACTAAGAACATAAAGGCACACTTCTGGTATATTGAGTTCCTTCTGACCACAACAGAAAATTCGTTACCAAACAGTTGTTTATTAATAGGGTTGGTCAATTTTAGCGAACTAGAGCAATCACGATTTTAATACTCAATATGCACTGAATAAAACGCACCTGAGTGAAAATAATGGAAATAAACTTACAACTTTAAACGAATACACCCATACTAAATTTAAATTCTACTAGTTCAGATGGCGATTTTAAAATTTTGGACTTCGTTTTTAATTTGTCAAAGCATTTAGAACAAAAAAAAACATGACGAAAAATTTTAAAAAACAACGAGTCGCAAAACTGTATATACATGCATTAGAGCAAAGTCTTCTACGAAAGAGTGGACAACACCGCTTCCCCAATACCATAGTGATCGAGAAAATATCGTCAATGGTCGAGAAACCGGCTCTGAGCATTACGTGGCCAGTTTTATGTATTCAAAGGCTCTCTCATTACAGTGCCTTTGAAAAACAGCTCAATGTTAGTACTAATTCTCGACTAGTTAGAACTAAAAATCTGCTACGTGGAAAACCGATATCAAATTTCAGCAGTGTCACTACACAACACCTATCAAGTACTGCGCCACCTAAGCATCCTCACAAATAGAGACGACGTTTCACCACTCCCATACAAGACCGTTAACAAATCCTTAAACCTAAACAAATAAAGAGTTTGACTGATCCATAATGCGTTTAAAACAACTACCGTACTAGCTATTCAGTGTCCCTCAAACAGCATTGTATATTGTCAACTTACTTTCTTGTACCCCAGAGTAAATTCACTCAAAAAAGCGCAATAGTCGAGTCACAATGTGTGTCTTAAGACAAATCTGGACAACAAATCTAATAGAACATGAACATTCTCACCTAAAGACAACCTCTGACTCGCTCATATTATACGGTGGAGTGTTGAACCCTCGTACCTTCCAACACGATAGAGGTGTTTTCGATTTCGATACGAGATTGATGAGAGGCTTATCACGAGGCACGCAATTTTTGATGATGCAAGAAATCACCTAAACGACACTCGCCACATATGATCATGCCTTAACATTAGAATGATCTATCTCATAGAGAAAACCTGTCCGTATCTCTTACCTGCTTCCCACTCCACATCATCAACGGTTTTATCATTGCAGGTTGCGGAATGTTAATACGTGTACTTTGCTCCGCAAAAGCAGATAAAACAAGGTGCATAAAGTCTTCCTACAAGAATAGATTACAACAAAAAGGCATTACTGCGCAACTGTTTCTATAGCAACTAACCTTTGACAAAAAACGGCCCCTTATTGTCAACAAAACTCCCGATACGACATGATCTTGAATCAGGCCCAACAATGGAGTTGCATCTCGCGGGACGAGAAAATTGTTCCCAACATTAGCTGTAAAAACAAAAAATTCGAAGCCTCTAGTCAAGAAATGAAAAAAACTAGGCCTTACCTAGTTCCGCAACTTCACACTGAGCGATGTGACTTTGAGTAAGGTGTCCATTCATCTCGTCTCCATCAAAATCCGCATTGTATGCCTTACATGGAGCATAATTCATACGTAAAGCGCGTTGGCCAGTTATCACACGAGCTCTAAAAAGAAGTGCTGGAAAAAAAGATTCACACAAAGAACTACTGGGATTAAAGGATCAAGGGATAAAGCTCTCGGTGTTGATCAATAACTAAGAGATGCGCCATGCATCCGACTTTGTCAATCATCGTTGGAGGTGATTGCATGCATATCTGGCCTTTACAATGACACGCGGTAGAATACCGGCTATATCGCGCCAGTACAACTATTCTCCCAGACAAGTCTGGTACCAATTTGCGACCGCCGAGAGAAGGAAGGCTTGCTTAGCCTAAGACTCGAGCTGCGATAACATGTGTATTGCGGGGTGTCTCCGATTACATGCGCCCTCATTACTGGATTAGTGCGCATTTTAAAAAAAAGTAAAGAAAACCACGTTAAAAACCAAATGCAGTGAAAATGTAAAAATGAAGAAAACAAAAAAAGACACAAGCCTATCCCAGTCACCTGTGACCTTGTATTGATGGTTTGTGGAGCGATGGTTGCCGATTCATCAACAGCATGTCCCCGTTGCACAAATGGCGAAGAACCTGTGGAAAATATCGTGGATAACTATAATTATTTTTTAATCTTGAGTGGTTCGACTACCAATCACCTGTATCACCTGTGGTCTCACTGATCGTCGAGTGACCCGAGTGGGCTCCAGTAAATCTTCCATTTCTCCCGTCGCGTGCAAAAGTAGCCCAGTGGGTTCTGCTCGCTCTAGGCACTTGTCGAACATCATATCTTTCTTCAAGACTTTTCGTGAAGAACTCTGACCATGGCGTTGGTGGTGTTCCTGCGGTACGTTGACATCCCAAGGAATCCAGTCACTAACAGCTTCTGTCCATCGGTTACCATTCACACGCACTATGTGTCTTGCCCATCTTATCTTCGACTGCATGGCGTACAAAACGGAATCTTTGATTTTTGATCGTTGACGCAGGTCGGACCTTCGGGTACCATCCCTTACTTGTGTGGAACGGGATCCTAGTATCGTCCTTTCGACTTCGCGTTCAATAACGCTTAGTGTTTTTTCATCCTGCTTACGCAGTGACCAGGTTTCTGACGCATATGTTAACGCAGGAAGTTCCGCTAAGTCGAGAAGGTGGGCACGGAGTCAACTGTTTTTTTCTCTTCAGTACGTCCTCGATGCTCTTGAGAGCTCCCCAAACCGCTCTTCTCCTTCTGCTCAACTCTGGAGCTAAGCCGCTCATCATATTGATTTCCCGAACTAGATATATATAACTGGAGCATTCAGAGATATTCGTTCCGTTGAGCGTGAATGGAGCATGCGAAACTAATCCGTTCCTAATGAACATCGTTTCTGTAAGATTTAGTCGAAGACCAATCTTTCCATAGCCTTTGCCAAAGTCGGTAAGCATTCCTTCCTCTTGGGTGATGGCTGATGTTATAACAACGACATATGTGAACTTCATTCCAATGTTCAAACGACGTTCTCGAGGCTAGCGGTAATAATTTCGACAAGATGGTATCGTCTTGCCTAACCCCTCTTCTGACGTCGATGTTAATCTCGTTGTAGAATATTGATATATTGGTTGTGAAATTTTTGTACAGCTCACGAAGAATCTTTATGTACTGAGTAGGGACTCCTTGACTATCAAAGACCTCCATGACTGCTTCTATCTCAACTGAATCAAAGGCCTTCTGTAAATCGATGAAAGTGAGTCAAGGCGATCTTTTGTACTCTCGCGATACTTCACTGAGTGTCGTTATCGTGTGGATGTGGTCCATCGTAGTAAATTTTTTTCGAAACCCTACTTGCTCACATGCCTGTCCTTCGTCCAGTGTTCTCCTCTTGGGGGTGACTCGAGTGAAGCTTGTCCCGTCCGGACCTGGTGCTGTTCTATTTTCCACCAACGAATTGATATGTCAGACTTCGGAAGGGAGAACGGATGGTGCGACGTATCCATCCTCCTTTATTTCGTATGGCGGAACGTGTACGTGGCTATTCAGAATATCTGAGTAGTATTCGTGAATAACTTTCTCCATTACCTTTCTGGACGCTGTGAGTGTTCCATCTGGGCGTCGGAGTGCAGTCATTTTGGTCTTGTAATTGGAAAAGTATCAGCGGGCTCTGCGAATGCTTTTCCCTGCCTCTGCAGCTTCGACAATTACTGCTGCTCCTCTCTCTTTAAGGTTTTCTTTTATCACCTGCCTGCATTGTTTTGCAAGTCCGAACGTTAGTTCGTGGTTACCCACAGCTCGTGCGATTCCACGTTGGCATATCAGCTCGAGAGTTTCTGGAGACAGACGTCTCTTGGTGACTTTCGAACTCCCAGTTTTCATAGCGCTAACGTGAAGATGTTGAATGAGCCTATCGTATTCTTCGTCGATGTTGTCGACAACGGCATATTCTCAGCAGCCTAATGAGTTCAATAAGTCCCAATTCATAGCTCTATTTTTTGAGTTTAGCTGCTTTTTCTCCTTTCTGCGAGAAATGAAATGGGAGGAGGTGATGGTCTGATCCCTGCCAGAATTTCAGGACAACAGTGACATCGGTAAGGCAAAACCTATTTACTATGATGTCATCTATTTCGTTATGGTACTCTCCATTCGAGGACTCTCAAGTCCAGTGTTGAGGGTGCGGCTTCTGGAATTGTGAGTTACCATGGATGGTCTTGGTCGTCATGATAAACTCAGACAGCCGCCCACCCTGTTCGTTCCATTCTAATCCGTAGGTCGCAATGTCACTTTCTTCAGACGTTCTTCTTGACGCAATCGTGGCGTTGAAATCTCTAGCGATGACCTTGAAGAATGTATGGTCTTCTCTGTAGAACTTCTCCAAGTCCATATAGAACGCTTCGATTTCTTCTTCGTCATTGTTTGATGTCGGCGCGTAAACGACGAAGATTGTCAAAGCCGGAATTGATCCACGTCTTTTTAATCGCAAACGTCAGATTCGGGTTGTAAGTTGTTCAAATGAATCGACCGACGTTCATGGACAAACTCGTGTTGGCCAGAACGCCGACACCGCCGACTCTTCGACTGTCGCATGCTCCGAGGAACAGTTCTTCGGTGTCATAGACGTCGTTGAATGGGTGGCGCAATCTCGCCTCGCCCAGGCCGATGACGTCGTACCTTATCTTTCTGCCTTGCATGATCAAGTCTTCTATCGAGGACTCGGATCCAAGTGTACGTGCATTAAAGGTACAGATCGTCACCATAGTTCTTTGTAATCTAGGCAGCTTCCAACGGCCTTAAGATTTTAGCAGCATCTCCGTACTCGCCCTACCCAACGCTGCCCAATTTGGGGCTCTTTCGGGGTCAGCGGAATGAGGCCCGCTTCTTTCACTGTGTTTAGCATTTTGATACCCACGTGTAGCTTGCTGAGGTCTGAATGTGGAGGTTGAGTATACTCACAGGTAGCTTGCCAGGCTTTCCCAGAGTGGACAAGGAGGTTATTTGTTGGAGGCGACTCCTAACCGCATCCCATATACTTCCCTGTCACTTAATTGCAGGCTTTTGGCCGAATTGTCTCGTAGAATACAATCTGCTTAAACTTGAACGCACCCACACACGCGTGCATGAATACGCCTCGTAAATACAGCAAGTATATACCAAATTGGCTCAGCAGAAACAGGAACTCCATCCCTTGGATCCACCTGCGTCTCAACGAAACATGTGGTTACTTTTGGTCTACGATTAACCCCCTATCCGTCACCTTGTGGGTGCCACCACGTAGCCTCGCGACTAACAACTCAAAATCCCTCACATGAGAGACATCCGTGCCGACCACCAATATCATCTCAAAAGTGGGAGAAAATCTATGAAACGAACTCGTATTTGACAAGAAATGGGCAAGACGTACTACAAAACAACGAGGTTGTATAAAGCTCATTCACACTAGCTCACCTTCATCGGTTGTCGAAGCTTGTCTGTATTTGCTGGCTCCAAACTTCTAGCTACAGCTGTTCGTCTTCGTTTACCGTCATCAGTACAAGAGTTCCCCGGCAACATTTGTTTCCTGTTCGTACTGCTCATGATGTAGTTTGAACTGAAAACATAAAACTGCTCAAATTATGAGCAGGCTATTTAAAGGACCCTCATCAGAATAAATTTCGAGAAAATCCCGATTAGGAATAATGAGGATATATTAAACCAAAAATTCGTCTACACATGAAATCAAAGGATACGCTAAGACATACTTCTGATAATAATTTTACACCTAAAATACTCACTGCGGTCCAATTATTGCAGAATGAAAGGTGTAAAACGAACCCTGGATGAACGTCGGGTCCATTTCGAACAAACTTTCGTAACCGCTCTTTATTGAATAGATTTACAGGCTCCGTAAACGTAAGCTTTTTCGCAAAGACTTCTGGTACACCAATTTCATCGACGTCGAGGTATGGATCCGGAGTGATTACAGACCTTCAAATAATATCATTCGTTTGCGATTTAAAAGATTTAAAACCTATAGGCATTCTTGTTAGTTAAAAGAATTCATTTAGTTTGTTTTTAAAACACTATGAAATTGCTTCATCTCAGAACACAAAATGCCATATAAATTGCTACGCTTGCTTGCTTGGTGCTTAAAAGAAGGGAAGGATTTAAAGCACCTACATTGAAAACGACGGTAAGCAACAAAACCACACAAGTAAACCGCAACCCATATGTGGAGTTCAACTAACCTGCACGCAAAGTTGACCCGCTTTCCCATCATGTTCATGCGAAAAAGACCCTGTTTTTTCTCCAAGATTTGTTTGATACCAGGTATCCTATTCTGATCATGTTTGTCCAGCTCCTAGACCGGTTTACATAACTTTGCAAACTATTTCGACTTTAATCTATGCAAAACGACGTTAAAGAACCTCCCAACGGTTTAACTTCTCATCGTAGCTGGGAGATGCTCCTGGAGGTAGGGCTGCGATGTACAGCCAGGGGATTCATCCACTCTGCTGGGTCTCCCAAACTGAGGAGTCCGGCGTTCATATCAGGAAGCCCTGCTAACATTAAACCAGTGCCAGGATCGCCCATTGTCGTGATGTCAAACTAGGGTCATGGTGGCAAATATCCCTAGGATCCCAATGGCGGCGACTACATGTGGCAGTGACGACCTGGGGTAAATCTTGGCTAGGCTCACCTGGTAACTCCAGGGAACCACAATGGCTAAACCAGCAAAACCCGGAAAAAATGGAAACCATGCTGGACCCGGCACAATCAGTGAAGACGGGCCATCCTAGTAGTCAAGTAGGTAAGTAGAACTGTGTAAAAATCACCTCGTCATAAATTGCATTTACGCGTTGTTGTAGCGTCAAATAGGCGCTATGCATCTTTGCATTCATAGTCTTGCCTTGTGTACGGCTCGAGATCAATTGCAGTAGTTGTGGGGTCTTGGCCCCATTTAAAACGAGCGAGACAGCATTAAAGAGGAGAGTTAAATATTCATAACCACGGAGTAAATGAATGCCATTAAAGGATACCTTTATTGTTTCCGTAGCCTCAAGCACCCGTCTTAGATTCACAGATTGTGGATTTTCATACTTTTCACCTTTAAAAAGTCGAATTGGCCGAAATTTCGTAGGTGGAACGACAATCAATTCACAGAACAATCCATCAAGGGGACATAAGCCACTAGCCTAAAAGTAGTAGAGTTTAAAGAATTAAATAAACTACAGTGTATATTTAAACAACGAGGTGGATAGTACAGTGGTAGTGATATAGGTGAACACGAGCACGTTGCTAGTTCAATTCCGCCAACCACGCCTCTCATTCCTCCAAGGTCGAAAAATTGGTACCAGATTTGTCCGAGAAAAATCACTCTCTGCAATACAATTGGGAACGCTCCAGCCCGGCTATCTTAGGACTGCAGGGGCGAATTGTTCGACCAGAATTCTACGACATTCAAGATGAAACGAAAATCCTCAAGCAGTAGCCTAAGCCCGTGAATGATGGATGCGAAGAAACGAATCGAATGCAAGAAGTGCTTCTGGAATGTGTACAGTGGACGTGAAAACGGGTCGAATAAAACAAAATTAAGAAATTAATAGAAGACTGGGTTCACTGCCGATTTGGGCTCCACGGAGAAATCCCGCTGACGGGTGATCGCTGATGGCACTGATCGATAGAACATTCAAACAAATATTGGCTTACCCCCTCGTCACTGAGCATTGGGAATAATTTCAGCAAAAGCCCTCCTTCTGTTTTATATAATAGCCGAAAGTGTTCGCGAATTTCGGCTGCGCGCCACGCAAGCTGTAAAAATGCATTAAGAATGTAGATAGTGCGTGTGCAATGGTAATTCTCTTAAAGAGACGAATTTAAATCAACGTACTTTCTCACACGCACCGTTTCGAACAGCTTTCATCTGCACATCAAGAGCTCCCTCTACCATTTCAATACTACTACCATATCCAACATTATCCACCTTATCTCCCATCTTATCTGAATACATGTGGAATAAATCGACCAACCACTTTGTGAGTTTATAACGAATACCTTCTTCATCATCTGATTGAACGGCATCCTCCAAATCCTGCCCTTCGAAACCACTTTTATAAGTGTCTAACTGAAAAATAAAGGAAACTAGGCTCTGAAGATATAAAATTTTGCACCGTATGAATAGCGCAATCAAGCTAACACTTTAGTAGACTGCTGCGACCACGAAAAAAAGAGAATTACTAAAACCTTACTAGATTTTGGAGTCTTAACAAAAACGCAGGAAGAAATGGAAGACAGTTATAACACTCAGAGTGAACATAGATTTTCCCACACCCAAAACGAAGTATACAGTCTTCTTTGCGAAACTTTGCAGAAAACTAATAGAACACCAGTTCCCGCACAATTTAAGAACATTTCTCAAAACTTCAGGGCTTAGATGTAACCGAAAAACACTTAGCAACTCTTTACAAGGCTCCACTATCTTCACCCAAACATGCTTGGACACCTGGATAGCCCGTCTTCGGTGGTTCTAAGGAACCAGCATAGTTTCCATTTTTTTTTCGGAATTTTGCTGGTTTAGCCACTGCGATTCCATGCAGTCCTAAGGTCAGCCTAGTCAAGGTTTGCCCCAGGTCGTGACGAAGTAACCGCCTTCGGAGATGTGCCATCATGCGACGGTGGTGGATCCTCGCATTGGTTTACTCTTAGCTGAACTTCCTGATGGAAACGGCCGACTCCATCTCAGCTTGGGAGACCCTGCAAGGGGATGGATCTCCTCGCTGTAAATGGCAGCCCGACACCCAAGAACATCTCCCAACCACAAAGGCGGTAAACCGTTGGAAGGCATAAACCTGCTTAACCGACATAACTCATTCAAGCTTTTGAAACCACATGCGATTTGGCAATGGTAGAAACTTTACTATTACATCTGAGTGTCACGTATAGGGCAAAATTCCATTACCCATGATTACACCTATAAGTGCGCAACTGTAACAACTACATTTTGCTCCTTCGTACTTTACCATAATATTAATAGTAAACTGTGACTTTCACCTTTTTCATTTTCCTTCCATGAACTGTGAAGTCAATAAGCACGCAACGGGAACCATCATTTCGTAATTGTCCATTAAAACCTTTGCAGAGTGGACAACGGGCTTTTCGTTTAAACTTAAAATGTACATTGAAACCCGTGGGACCAACAGAAATTTATACGGAATTCTTATAGAAGTAAAAAAAACTGAACCCACTAAGTGATCTCTGAGGTAGTTCCTAATAATAGTTTTCCGCAAATCCACAGAATTTTTAGATGAGAAATCTGGGTGAAAAGAGCTTAGTGGCCGACCAGTGCTATCAGAAATCAGCTTGTCTAATTCAGCAAGCATCTGCATTTCTTCCTCTTTGCTTATTACAACTGCAAATCCACAAGAAAATTGCACGATCACCACTGTAGAAATAAGAGCCGATTTTAGCAAGATGGATTTACTTTGGTCGGATATTCTTAGTGCGTCCTTGAACTGTGTCTCGATTTCGAGAGAAAGATGAGGCACACCTATTTCGAAACACCTATAAACAACGATATAGTTAATAAAACATGGAATAAAAGAAACCAAAAACTACTTTCTTTGAAAGGGAAGTGTTAATGTTCTTCATACCTTAATTGGGCCAGTAGGATCTTCGTGGCAATTCCATCGGTTCCACATGTAAAACGATGACACTGCACACAGGAACCTTTTAGAAGCTGAAACACCACTTTTTATGCTTGAAAACCATTCCAACGTCTAATTGCAACTAGTAAACAATAAGACACAACGGTTTACCGCCTCACCGTGGCTGGAAGGTGTTCCTCGGTGTCGGGCTGCGATGTACAGCGAGGAATTCATTCCCCCCGCAGAACCTCACAAGCTGAGGAGTCCGACATTTCCACCAGAAAGTCCAGCTAAGAGTAAATTAATACCACGACCCACCGCCATCCTGATATCAAACTAGTTCCGTGGTGGCAAATCTCCTACTGATCCACAAAGGCAGCGACTGTCTGTAGTGGTGACGACCTGGGGCAGACTTTGGCTAGGTTGACTTTGGAACTCTAAGGAACCACAATGGCTAAACCAGCAAAACTCCGAAAAAATGGAGATGATGCTGGGGCCCGCACAATCATTGAAGATGGGCCATCCAAATATCCAAGTAAGTGTATAATAAAATCTGTTGATATAAAGAACAACTCACATTGAAGCAGAAACTGAACAGTAGAGGATTGAAAACTGGAACATCTAATTGTATATGTCCGAAATGGCCTAAAAAATAACTCGAAAATAACTTGTAAAAGGAAGATGAAGTAGCGTCATAAATATAGGCATTGAATGCAAGCTTAATATTTCAAAGAAAAAGGAAGAAAGATTCGAAAGATAAGGAGTAAAGATATTGGCAAATGAGTGCCGACTTCTTACCGGGGCAATGAACCTCATACTGATTACACGTTTCACAACGATCTCGTGCTTCTAAAGGACCGAAAGCTGGATCATACAGACCGCCTCTGATTGGATGACCTACCTAGGAAACCCGAAAGCCATAGCAAAATAAGGTTAACAAAACATCAGAGCTAAACCTTTCTAGTACTTTGGACTAGAATTTACCTCGTCAAAGGCTCGTGTCTGTCGTACTCGCAAGACGCTGAGCTTCTCGACCTCGTGTGGAAAATAGTTTCGTAGCTTTAGTCTATCAAACTGCATATACGGTTCGTCACCAGACCGTACAAAATTTAAAATATCCATATTTTAAGAGGATCGCAGTTACAATATAATTTACAACCAGGCCTGAAATGAAAGACTAAGGATGAAGTGCATGGAAGCATCGTATATGATAGCATAAAGCAACAGTGAACAGGAAGAGAGGATTTTAAAGTCTACTCGAAGAGTAGATGTTGTTTAGATATTAGGATAAATATGAATAAGTGGCAGGATGAAAGAATGAATATTAAAGAAAGGAGGGAAAAACAAGAATAAAAGATGAAAGGATGAACAACAAAATAATGTTACAATAGATGATGTTTTCTACGCCGAATCATTCCCTCATTCATTCAGCACACTTTGTCCAAACCCTAAGAGTTCTATGCAATTTTCGAACCTCTCCAACAAGCATGGTCCAATATAAAGCAACATATAACATATCCACGCCACCGTGGATCACAAACCGTTTTAAGTGAAACATCTTTACTCACTATGAAACGAACGTTCACAAAGAATGGAACGTTTTAGCTAATTATACACTTAATACTATCCGAAGCTCGTCGAACGAAGCAAGGACCCGGTAAAAACTTAAAAACTTATCTTCACCCAAACAGTTAGTTAGTATAGGGCTATAAAACTGTCCCATCGATTTTATAGCAGTGACGATCTACTCAACAGGATGGCCGGAAAGAATTCCATGGTACCCAATGGGCGAATCTCATTGAAAAAGTTAGATTGATATAGGTAGAATGCACGCTTATGGGTGGAACTGGAATGTGGAATGGTTTTTGGAGCAACGATGATTCCTAAAGGTTCTACACTTCTTAAATGAGTCTGCCTAAAATGATAGAACTTGAATATACCCAAGACTGGTTCATACACATCAGACTTTACTGAACTAAACGAACTCCTAACTTTAAGAATGTGGAGACCATGCTATCTTAAGATGACAACCCAAATCCTAACCAGGAGTTGCTTCATTACGAAACCATTCAACATAAAGACATTCTCTCAATAGTGGTTCAATAGCTGCGCAAAAGTCTTCCATTATATTTACCCCAACGGAGAACTGTAGCGACGATTTGGACGTATTTACGTACTCCACACTTCAGATGATTTATATAACGTCATATAAGTGAGTGAGCAGGTTCACGGATGCTTCCGCACATATTCTTTCTTGTAACGCAGGTGATTCGTGAAAAAATTGGAAAGGGAAGGAGTTCTTGAGTCAAAACGGCACATCATAGTTTGCATGACACCGAATATTCGGACAAAATGTAGTTTCGCGTTATTTTTGTTTCAATAGAATCACCTGTTTAGGGTATGTTGTAGATTGTTGAAATGACAAACGTTTTCCAGAATTCCATTCATTTTCATTAGCGAGAAAACTTCAACCTCTCTACCATGTTCCATTTAACAATCCTATTAGCGACTGGACCTTGGGGACCGTTCCGCCAAATCGTTGTGATTGTGATTGGACAACTACTGTAATCACGGAGAGTCGCGAATTCCCATCCATATAATAACCTTTGAGAAATCCTTCCAGAATTTCTCATTAGTTCATGGACAGAGGAAAAGGACGATTGATAGGATAAAGGTGAATATACAGAAGAGTAGAGAAAAGAAAGCAGACGAATACTTGCTACAATTAAGAAAAGGTAAAGCGGTAGATAGGGACACATGTGGCGCAGCGGTTGGAGGCGCCCTGCAACGCACACATGGAATCGATCCCTGCTCGCATGCCCCACGAAGCCTTCCATCCCTCCGGAGTTGGTGAATTGGTACTAGACTTGTTTGGGATGTTAGCGGCATTGGCTCGATACATCGGTAGGCCACAGCGAGTCATTGTGATGACCAGATATGCATTCAATCACCTCCAAACGATGCTTGGTGAAACCGAATGCATGGCACATCTCTTAGAGATTGACCAACGACGAGAGAGTTATATCCTTTACCCTCTAAAGCAGTAGATGCGATTTTGTCAAAACTGTTCATACCCTTAAGGCGATAGGGGAGGTTCTGGAAGTGAATTAAATTCTGGACTCCTTTTCTCCATGGACTGAGAAATTGTCGTTCGTTGTCGAGAAAATAGCATTGCCACGAATGCGTCTATGGAACTGTTTGACCAAAGGGATTAAAAGATATTTTTTCAAAAAGAGTTGGTAGTAACGGTTTTTTGTTTTTACTGAGTCTGGAAACGATTGGTAGCACTTCAAATGAGGCTTGCAATGACTTTAGAATATTTGATAGGACCATGTCATTTAGACAGCTTGTCAAATTACTAGTACTTTAAACTTGTACACTCGCTACTTACTTGGTTATTTGGATGGCCCGTCTTCATTACTTATGAATGCCCCTCTGTGGGCCTCAGGCTGACACCCAGGAACATCTCCCAGTCAAGATGGGGCGGTAAACGCTTGGAAAGTATACAGTCAAGGCAATTAGCTTAAGAATAAATGGGTTTCTAGATTATTCCATCTTAGCAATAACTTTGCGGTGTTAAGACAAGCGGTCGCGTGTAACGCAGTGGTTCGTGGCGCCCTGCAATACACACGGTATCGATTCCCGCTCCCAAGACCCAGCAGGCCTTCCATCCCTCCAGGTTCGGCAGTTTGGTGCCAGACTTGTTTGGGAGGATAGCAGCACCGGCTCGATACATCGGTAGGTCACCGCGAGTCATTTTAAAGACCAGATATCCATCCTTTCACCTCCAAACGATGCGTGATGAAGTCGAATGCATTGCGCATCCCTCACGGATTAATCAACACCGAAAGCTTTATCCTTTATCCTTCATTAAGACATTCTTGATAATACACAATTTGGCAGTAACTCCCACGTCCGACTTTCTATTAACCTCGGCATTGATTGAATCATTCTTTCTATTTCTGAGAAGTTTGCTGAACAGAAGTAGAAAGAATTATGCAATTTTGCTTTAGTAGCGCTGGGCTTTACGGAAGTAGACGGCAATTTTTTGATAAACAGAGGGCTTAGAAGACAGTAAACTCGACGACTGTGTAGAAGACTTTGCAATATTACTCTAGGAAATATTTCGGCAGCTTATATTGAGTCTATTCGTGTACTTTTGATACGCATCCATTCCATACGAAAACCCCACTCTACTGCATACTTCGTCATGCCTATATACACGACCTGTCTTCACGGGTTTTGCTAACCGCAGCACTTCCATTCGTTTCTTCCTCGTGCAGTCGTCGACTACGAGGGTGACTTGATTCGAGCTTGTACAGCTGATTTACTTAAGTCACGAACACGTCATCCCAACGTATAGGTAGGTGATTGTCCTAGCGGACGCCTGCATCCTCGTGGAATCCACTCTACAATTCTTTTCTTCCATCTGTCGTCTGTTCTTCTCATCATATGACCTGCCCATCTATGTTTCGCTGTCGATTTTTGTTCTCCTAGATCCCGAAGATGGTATAGAGTTGGAATATCAGAGTTCGCATTCCAGCTAAATAGTGCCTAGGCCGGTTATATTCCAGAACATGTAGTTCATGCAGTGCAATATGCAATATGCACCTAATGTGTTTGTCAAAAGAAATTTCAGTTGGCGATCGCCTGCGTTTTAGGCGATTTCACATAGGCCTGTCAGCTTGAGATTTTCTGAAGACAGATATCCGTTGAAGACTTTCGAACCCTCAGCTTTCATAGCGCTAACCTGAAGATGTTGAATGAGTCGATCGCATTCCTCGTCGATGTTTTCGAGCACGGCTTCCTCCCAGCAGTCGACTAGTGAACTGAATAAGTCCCAGTTTATGGTGGATTTTGGGACTGTATTTTTAGAACTTAGCGGCTTTTTCTCTCTTTTGAAAAAAAAATAGAATCTTGCTCGAAGGACCATGGTCTGATTCCATATAGAATTTCGGGACAACAGCGACATCGGCATGACAAAACTTTCCGTTTACTATGATGTGGTCTATTTTGCTATCGTACTCTCCATTAGGAGATTCCCACGTCCAGCTATAAGATGGGGTTTCTCGAGTTGCGAGTTTCGGTTAATGGTCTTGAGCGTCATCATAAACTTAAACTGCTTCTCGCCTATTTGTTCCATTCCATTCCGTGGGTCTCTATGTGACTTCTTCAGACGTTCTTCTGGGTCAGTCCTAGAGCAAAAATCTCAAATGATGAGCTTAAAGAAGTACGGTCTTCTTTGTAAAACTTCTCCAAGTTCATATAGAATGCTTCAAATTCTTCACCATAGTTTGGTGTAGGTGCCCAAACCACGAAGATTGTCAGAGCCGATATTGACTCATACCCTTCAATCGTAAACTTCCGATTAGGGTTGTTACTTGTTCCAATGAATCAATGTTCATTGTCTAATTCTTGGTGACGAGAACGCTGACGTCGCCTACTCCACTACTGTCGCATGTTCTGGGAATAGTTCTCCGGCGTCAGAGACGGCGTTGAATGAATAGGTGGTGTCTTCTACACTTAACCAATCCGATGACCTCACGCCTTATTCTTCTCGCTTGCATAATCTGCTCTATCCAGAACTCAGATAGAAGTGTGCGTACATTTTAGGAATAGATCGTCCGTCACCTTAGCTGATTGCGATTTAGGCAGCTTTTCTGCGCTCGCCCTTTCCAATGCTACCAGCTCCTTCGGAGTTTGAGGAGTGAGGCGTTTATATTATTGTGTTTAGCTTTCGATACCCACGCTTAACTTGCTGACCGCTTGACGTGGGTGCTGAACATACTCACGGGTAGGTTACCAATCTTTCTCTGAGTATACGAGGAGGTTGTTCGCTGGAGGCGACTCCTCACTACCTAGCATGTAATTTCCAATTAATCGATGGTAGGCTTTCGGCGTAGGTGACCTGTGGAATGCAATCTGCATAGACAAAAACACACCCATGCGCATAAGTAAATGAATCCACGTAAATGGAAAACGTATGTGTCATGTCGGCCGGCGCAGCAGACGCAGTAAGTCCATCCCTTTTATCCATGTGAGACTTACGTGGAAGTACAAAGATGCTTTCAGTGTGCGTTTAACTCACCTACCCACCTGGTCGGGACGCAGCGCGTACGTTCGCGACTAACCAGGTATTATTCGCTCAGTGAGGGAAATCCGTGGGTAGAGATCATACAGGCCACAATGTGTCCTATCCTTTGACTCCTTAAGAGGTGACATCGTAGCGAATCTATTAACCAATACTCGACTGGTCATCTTGTTGTTTTCCTTTTTTTTCGTTAAGTTTAAATAGGCTGATGATATAAAACGATAAACCATTCGGATTGAATATGAAATGTCATGCATCCAGCTTAGAGTCAAATGATTGGACCTTTACGCTATACATTGACTTACGCAGACCCATTGACGCATTAAACAAATGTTCCCATCTTCCCACACGAGCGTGGTTCTAATTTCGTTATCCCGGAAGAGTGGTGGACTTGGTTGACTCAGGACGAGGCGCCAAACCAAAAACCACTTGCGTTACAGTGCATCTTTAATCAGTAAGCCACAGGCATAATATTACAGTTAAATTTGTTAAGAAATTGCAGCCTATTATTGCATTTTCAAGGGGAAGGAGAGCATCCGCTATAGGCTACATGGACAGACGTCTGTGAATATTGAATGCATATTTATCCGTAAACATTTCATGGAATGAACACGATCATGATGGAAAATAAATGGAAAGTAGATGTTAATGCCATCGTTCAAAACTTCTGAGGACAATCTTCTGAAAGTGATTCACTCTTGTTTTATTTTGAGTTCACTTACTCTTTGTTTCGATCACGATTTCAGTAAATCCGCCGACTTTAGACATTCAGCGTATCGTAGCTAAATGTTCATCATCTTTATCTAAGCGAGTGGTCCACTCCATGGTTCTTATATCGACGTAACGGGTGAAGGGTTCTTGGGTTTATCGTAATATACAGCGAGGCTTCTTCCACAAGATCACCTAAGATGATCACCCAAAATGACAATTACATTGGTGTCGACAAGTCGAATCTAATTTGCTACAATGCCCGGATGCGTATCTTATATTTCAGATCCCATCCTAACCATTTGGCACGCCAGTAGATACGGCAACTATAACCGTCAGACACATTACCAGGCATGCCACCAGATACGATTCGTTGGTTAAGGGTTGGACCTTCCGACTCGTACCGTGAGCGTACGACCCGCGCCACTCGCTCGGATCTAGCCACGTCTCTTAGCACGGCCATTTGCCTCCTGACGACGCGTGAAGTTCGCCATTACCCTTTTCATCAACATTCTACCTTTCCATTTAATCTTCTTCTATTTGCTTGGGAAGTAATGTTGTTAAATGAATTCTCCGGCTCTTGCTTCATTAACATGTTAAGGTCATCATCGATCTTTCATGTAACGAATACTAGTTGTTGATCTAGTAGCTTTCTGAAATACTTCCACTCGTTACGAGCACTCCACGAAATTCACAACTGCCGCACCAATTCATACGTTTAGGCAAACATAACGTGAAGTAAGGTCCTGTTTTTTTGTATTATCATTATATTAATGTTATCGTCATTTTTCAGCTATCCTACGTGTTGCTAATATAGCAATTGTCTCCATTGCCTACGCTGCTCGAAGTACTCCATTCTGCAAAATCTTCTTCATTGCTGAAGCAATCTGCTATTGCTTAGACGTTCTTGCATTGTGGTAATGCAAATTCTAACGCTGTTGTGCTAATGGTAATATTGCTGCACGAACAGTAATTCCTGATCATCTCTCCTGTTCTTATAATCCTGCTGTATATTGTTCTACATCATCGTTAATGTATTCTGTTTAGTTGGATTACTACCTACTTAGCCACCTCCCTTATAATTTACTGTAGGTACATTTCTAGTTCACTTTCGTTACCATGTAAATATTATGTACATAAACGCTTTAATTACCGAAGTTTGAGGTTTTCTACTCAGCAACTAACACACAAAAGTGCCGCTGGCAACTACAACGACTTGGTATTCATATAAAGTTGTGAGCACACTGCCACGCTTGGTGGTGCAGCAGCAGAGCCAAGCGATCTCTCCTTATATCAAGGAACGGTAAGAAAGGGTATCATATCAAAAGTGTGAAGCTATTAGTATTCTCCTGTAGGCGGAATTAACTGAGAAGTGTTTATGTGTAAACGGTGGCTTACTGCTATTGGTGCGAGTTACTAGACAATTAACATGATTTTCACATTCAGATAGCCCAGAATGACGCTTGAGAGGATTCACGATTGTAGTGATTGAGATATTTCACTACACTGCCTGTGACTCTCTTGTATACTAAGTAAATGAGCATACATAAACAGTTCTCTAAAATGTGTGAAAAGGAACGTATTTGAGGCTAAAACACAAATGGAATCCGGATTGAACTCAAGCCTTTTTGATTGTTACTGTACATTTGATGTTTGCATTCAGCTGTTCACACAACATTTATTTAGCTTTGTATAAAATTTCGACAAATTCACCCTTCTCAGAGTCGTTTTTGTATTTCTTCAGACTTCTTTAAGAAGTGAATCTGCCAGTGCAGAAATCACAAAGGATAAGAAATGATGTACAGGTTCTGGAAATCAGCTCATCAAGAACGTAATTGCTTATCGATTAGTGTCGAGATTTAGTCTACATTGGAACTATTTTTAAAAGTATTGCAGTGTATAGCACTGGAAATAACGAACTGTTTTATCTCATTTTGCAATAGCTTTTCGCAGTGGTCCCAATAGCCAAAATTATGAATTTTTTCTCATGTCTGGAAACGTTGCGCAGATTTCCTTCTAGGGCCTCCTCATTCAGCATGTCATAATGATGATGAATTCCTAAACGAATCTTTGGAAAGGGCTGGACACTACATGAGAATACAAACCTGGCCATGCCTGTGTTATGGCCATCGCAAACTGCGGGTGAAAAAAAAACTGTTCAGCTATTAAAATGCCAACCAAATGGCAATTTCCCAGATGTCTATTCGTTGTATTCATGAGTGTGGAAAGCATCCACGTAAAGATTACGTCGACGTTTACTCATTAGTAATGAAACCAATAGTTAAGAGCTCTAAAGGTTGGAAGACTTCACTAGACGCTTTTTTTGAAAGAATGTGATAGACACTTTTTACTGCTCTTACAGAGAATTTGTAAATGATTTACAAGTGCAGCTTGGCTGATGTTTCCTACTAAACTATTCCTTTTCACATTTATTTAATTAAAGTGGGTTTTGTTGTTGTCATGGTGGACCATTTGTTTGAAAAACTTTGGACAGCAAGTGTCTGCGCTGGGGAACGCACCATTACTCTCTTCGGGTGCTAATGCGTTCACCACCACACCATGCGGGTTCTTCGTTTTTGCCTGTCTGTCAGCTGGTTCTATCGATCAGTACCATCAGCAATCACCCGCCAACGGAATTGATCTCCGGAGCCGAAATTAAGGTGAAAAATGTTAATAGGCAATAAATTAAAAAGTTAACATTGCGATTTCGATTACAGCCTCAGCTTAACTGGGTTCATTGCCGATTTGGGCTTCCTGGTTCAACTCGGTTGACGGGTGATTGCTGATGGCACCGATCGATAGGACTAGCTGAGAGACAGGCGAAGCGAAGGACACGCACGGTGTTGTGGTGTACGCGTTGGCACCCGAAAAGAGCAATGGCGCGTGCATTCCCCGCCGCGGACACCTGCAGTCCAGAGTATCATTGTGGCTGTATGACACATAATCTCCTGATGTGAGAAATTGTGATGGGCAGTGAATAAAAAAGTTAACATTGTTTCAGAATAAAAGTCAAATAGTTAAACTGCTATGTAATGCTGAGATATTTGCAAAACTCCGGACCGCAGGTGTATGCGGTGGGAACGAACACGCGCTGTTGTCCTTACCGGGGAGCAGCGCACTTCACCACCACACCATCCGGGTCCTTCATCTTGCCTGTCTCTCAGCTAGTTCTATCGATCTCTTTGCCATCAGCAATCACCCGTCAGTTAAACTGCTGGTTGAATCTTTGCTGGATATTCCTTCACAAAACATCTTGCTATCAGTCGTCTTTATATGCGATAGATATATTCCCACAACTCGTCCGCATGTAGCTCTTCTTCTCGTTGTAACCACCTAATTCGAACCAAGCAAAGTGTGGGAGGATCAAGACACTGATTTGATACACCGATAGGCAGCCGAGAGTCGCTGTAAAGGCGAAATATGCGCTCAGTCACCCCTACAGTACTATGAATGGAATCGAATGCATAGCGAATCCCTAAAGGGCTCTGGTCACTGCCGAATGCCTTATTATTTGTCTTTTACTTCATGACTCCATGAAACAAATAAGCTAGGCAAAAGAAGAGAAAAGTAGCAAACTTAATTGATTATTCGGATCCTAAACTCCATGTTTCCAACAGTAGAAAGACTGCTGTGCTTCAAATTGTAGAGTGGTGTTTGAATGTATGAATAAACTACACGTTTCGTTATGAAGTCGGCCATGGTGAACGACTGACTACCTAAAAGTAAATTACTTCAGATATTAAGTCACCATGCCAAAAATGAAAGTCATGAAAGTCGTCTCTTCAAAAATAGTTACTTTCGGTTTTAAAACTTATGGTTTTCTATGAATAGTGCCAAAGATGCCTATTTGTCCGACCTTTTCTTCCTCTTGTTATCAACATTCTTCTTATCGCAGTAATGACTTTGTTATGTGTTCGATACAGGCCTTACTTGCTTTTATACTAATATTCACTACATCTGCAGGTATTTAGCCTTTCTAATGACACTACAGTATTTATTTTCATCAATTTCTACACAGAAAGTCCATTTTAGGACTTGGTTTCAATGATTCGTCAGAAAATGATGTTAATCTGACCAATCTGATGGATTCCAAACGTGTCTTAGCGGATTTTAACATCTGGAATAAGAAATGGGAGCAATATGTTAGATTCACACGTGGTAGGTTTCTCGTGCTTTAATAAATTCGACATCATATCGCAGGTGATCGTCTTTATTATCTTTATTGTTTCTTACTTTTCCATGTTCTAAGAAACGTTGCCCACAGAGAGACCGTTGTTTTTCACCCATGGCGGAGATACTCTATGATGAGAGATGAATGGTAAAAAGTTTGACTTTGATCAGCATCACCTAGGCATGACTTCGACTCCATTCATAGAGCCTTAGCTGTGACTGAATACAGATTTGCCCTACACAATGACTTCTAAGGATCTATCGAAGTATCAAGTCGGTGCTTTTTATCTTCCCAGGCGGGTTCGGTATCAATTTGCAGACTTCGAAGTGAGGGAGAGCATTGCTAGCTTGTCACACAGAGTCGAATCGTGTTCGTTGCTCCTTTAACTGCCTGACTCTACCATTCCCATTCAGGCCTTTTAACACTCATATTTTTTACTGTATTCTTGATGACAAACACGAGCTTGTTATTTTGTTTCTTATTAATAAAAAAAGCTCATTTCGGCCGATTCCGCCTTCTTCAGAGCCTGGAAAAGCCAATTTGATTGTCATCTCAGTAACAAAACAGAAAAACGAAACAACCAAGATTTCAATCGCACTGAAAACAAAACAGCTTCTTCGCACACTCCAGTCTTTCTATGAGTTTTCCTCTGAGTATTTCACGTGGAAACTAACCGTTCACAATTATTTGACATGGATGAGTAATGCACTTCTCTCACATTAAAATATCAGTTTGAGATAAAGGATAAAAAAGATAGAGCATTCCGCGTTGGTCAATCCCTGAGGGATGCGCCACGGATTCGAATTCATTAAGCATCGTTAGAGGTGATTGAATGCATATCTGGCCTTTACAGTGACTCGCGATGGCCTATCGATGTATCGAGCCAGTGCTGGTATCCTCCCACACAAGCTTCGTCTCAAATTTTCGACCTCGGTGGTTGCAGGGTGCTCATATCAGTTTGAGATATCGCGTGATATTACACGTGATGTCGAGGGCTTCCCTGTGATTCACCTTTGGGTTCTTGGAATTTGTAAATTCATTTAATCCATCACTAAGTTACTTGTTTATAAATTCCAAGAACCTGTTAATATGAGAGGCACATAACACTTCCATGTAGTCTCTGTGCGCTGGTCTCCACGTGAAATGATGGAAGACTCGTAGAAAGCGCTGTGTCCAAAGAAGCTATTTTGTTTTCAATATATTTGAAATCTTCGCTTTGCGTTCCTTCAATTTTTGTAATGGAGATGTTTCACAGAGTTTATGGCAATCAATTTGGTCTTTCCAGGCTCTGAAGAAGAAGAAATCTTTTTAGCTTTTTTCGTGAATAAAGAGTAACGTAACAATCTGGTGTTTTCACATCGAGAACACAGCAAATTACTTAATCAATGCCGAAGTTAACAAAAAGTCGTTCTCGGGAATTACCCATATTTTCGCCAACAGGACAAGAGTTTGCTGTTTCAGCGAAAATTCGATTTCTTCAGAGAGGATCGTTTCTATCGAACAGCGCAGCGATAGAGGCAGGGTTCCGTCCAGTTGGACACGGTGTTTCCCAATTCGCAGTTGATATTCATTTATGCACATTTCATGTTACAATGCAGTGCTAAAAATTAGTTAAATCAGAGTTCAAAGCATTCGTGTATTTGTTAAGAAAGAGCTGCCTTTTATATAAGTCTGTCAACTTCTCATATTTCTAGGTGCTCTGAATATCAAACTATTTCACTTGTTGTAAAGAATGCACCATGGTCACCAGTCTTTTGGGGACATCTCGATTGTTCAGTTAATTTGTTCCCTTTCTGACGAGGTCAAAGAGGGTTTATGTTGCTTTCCATATTCAATACAGCACGCCTTCTAAGCCCTTCATCATGTTCATTGGGCATTCTGGATATAACCACAACGTTGCTGAGATATTTGCAAAACTCTGGACCGCAGGTGTCTATGGTGGGGAACGAGTACCTTGCCGCGAAATTATAGTAGGCAGAAAATAAAAAGGTATAACATTATGATTTCAACTACAGCCGCAGTTTAACTGGGTTCTATGCCGATTTGGGCGCCCCAGATCAATGCCACTGACGGGTGATTGCTGTGACAAAGATCGATAGAAATAGCTGAGAGACAGGCGAAACGAAGGATCCGCATGGTGTGGTGGTGAACGCGTTACTCCCCGGAAAGGATAATAGCGCATTCGTTCCCCACCATAGACACCTGCGGTCCAGAGTTTTGCAAATATCTCAGCAACGTTGTGGTTGTATTTCACTTAGTACCCTGCCGCGAAATTATAGTAGGCAGAAAATAAAAAAGGTATAACATTCTGGATATAGTTAAGTCTTATGTTTTAACGGAACCGTCCATGTCGACTCATCCTTCATCGCGCCACTGGTTCTTGTGATTCTTATCCTGATTACTCCTTCATTCGGCTCGCAAACGGTATTTTTGCTTAATTCCTGTTTCTGAAGAAAATGACGATATCTTCAAGAAAGCGAAGATTTCGTAACAGCTTTCTATTAGCAGGTGTGCTCTTTTAATGATTTCCATGATTTGTCATCATCATTCCAATGCAGTACATACGATATCCTTTGCAACCTAAAGATTTAACGCTCCCTATCGATTGATGTGTCAGACCTAAACTCCGGCCGATTATCGATAGATTTCCTCTTAATAACCCAAAGATGTTTTTCCTAAAAGTGCTGATAAAGTCGTTCGAAATTCCATATTTGTTCTTTGTTTTATAAGTCTTCACGAAGTCCATAGATAATTTTTATTCGGGTAACGTTTCTAAGTCTTCGTCGTTCCAAACTTTCACGTGTTTCACTTCTCCAAGTCCATATAGAACGCTTCGACTTCTTCGTCATAGTTTGATGTCGGTGCGTAAACGACGAAGATTGTCAAAGTTGGTATTGATCCGCATCTTTTTAATCGTAAACGTCCGATCCGGGTTGTAAGTTGTTCAAATGAATCGATGTTCATGTACAAACTCGTGTTGACCAGAACGCCGACGCCGCCAACACCTCGACTGTCGCATGCTCCGAGGAACAGTCCTTCTCCGGTGTCATAGACGGCGTTGGATAGGTGGTAGCATCTGCTCCCGGCCGGGCCGATGACAACGTACACTATTTTTCTCGCTTACATGACCAAGTCCTCTACCGAGGATCAGGGTGCAAGTGTAAGTGCATTGTAGGTGCAGATCGTCACCGTAGTTTTTCGCGACCCAGACGGCTTCCCATTGGCCCTGAGATTTTAGCGGCCTCTTCGTACTCGTCTTACCCAACGGTGACGAATTGGGGCCCTTTCGGCGTCAGGGGAATGAGGCCCGCTTCTTTTACTGTGTTTAGAACTTTAATTCCCACGTACAGCTTGCTGAGCTCTGAACGTTGAGGCTGTGTATACTCACGGGTAGCATGCCAGGCTCTCCCAGAGTGGACATGGAGCTTATCTGTTGGAGGCGACTCCTAACCGCCTCCGATATACTTCGCTGTCACTTGATTGCGGGATTTTGCCGAATTGACTCGTAGAATACAATCAGCTTAAACTCGAACGCACCCACACACGCGTGCATGAATACGCCTCGTAAATACAGAATGTATATGCCAAAGCGGCCCAGCAGAAACAGGAAATCCATCCCCTGGATCCACTCGCGTCTCAGAGAAACATCCGGTCACTTTTGGTCCTCGATTAACCTATCTGCTACATATTGACGTGCAACGTAGCCTCGCGACTAATCGGCTCGAGATGCCTCATGTGAGGGACCACCGTGGCAAGGTGCTATGTAAAATTCAACGATTATGATGCTGAGATGAACAAGAAAGGCAAAACCAACGCCTTCATGGTGCAGTGGATAACACGTTGGCTCCGGAAAGTGTAATCGCGAGTCCGATGCTCACCTGAAGCTCTGTGTTTTGCTCACATCTTAGCATCATTATAGTCATTTCAAATTATTCGCTGTTCTTCACCACAGGTCTTCGAAGGCTTTCAAGGAGGAGTAATTTCCGTTTTTGGCTAAGGATCTGTCATCGCACTATCAGTTGTTGACCTAGACTGGTTTTTCTTCTGACCTGAATAACACCAAACTCTTGCTCGACTTCAGTTTGGCCTTCAGGCGAGAGGCCTATTCTAACCCATGAGAAATTGTTCGATGCCTTAAAGACTTCTCTTCTTTATTGTAAAAAAAATGTCAACATTAAATTTAATTGACGTTTCGACCGAAAACAGTTAGAAAAGACTTGAACCATAGATTTGCTTAGGAACGTCATTTGATTTCATTTTTTTTAGATTACCCATTTGGCTGGCCGTCTTTTGATTGCATATTGCCAGAAAATGAGACTGTCGTTGAAGATGTTCATCGTCTTTCACCATGGCATATTTCCGTCATCGGTGCAATTGGAGACTCTTTGACAGTATGTTTAGTAGATATAACAATTTTTTTTGCCGTGAAACTCCTTTCACCAATAAAACCACAAAGATATTTACATTTGCCAGGGCTTCGAAATAGATCAGACTATGAGTGTGTAACCCAGTGATAAGAGATGACCTCCCATACAGAGTAGTCGTTGGCTCGATTTCGCGCTCATTGCGAACCAGTCGCTCCATTTTTTTTTGGGTCATAGAATAGCAGCCTTTGAAAGTCTTTATATCAAGCGAATGGGGTGGCGCATATTTAGAGGATTGGTAAACGTTAAACCCACTCTTATGCTTGTAATATCGTAGTGGCTTTTCCAAATTCGCTGGTTTTCTCAACTCCTTGCCCATTTGGATAATGGATATAGATGGAACTACTAGATGCGATAGATGGAGCTACTGGATGCGTAGAGGGAGAGACAGAGATGGAGAGAGAAAGATGAGAGAGAAAGGGGGAAAAATAGCTTACGCGCGAAAGGGAGAGAGATAACCGACGGATTGAATGTATGAATAAAAAGATATAAATATATTTTTTCTACACAAGGCTGGTCGTGCTGCTGGAGCGAAGAATATCGAAGACCTTCGTCTGGACTATCAAGAATTGTCATTTGCAACTGGACACCATAAAAATCTCACAAAACAAGTCACGTTAGCGAGTAAGCGTTCATATATTTTTAATGTTTGCTAATGTCTCTGTGTTCCTCACTTTTCATCATTTTTGAGGTCTTTGTATACAGTTGAAATGTCTGTTCTTTGTAGATGAGAATTGATAATGCTGTATTTTAATTCAGTCTAGTAGAATAAGTGTAATTTGCAGAAGGTGTTCTACTGTAACTTCTCAGCAGTATCAAAAAAGCGCTTTGCTTAGCACCAGCTATGTCTAGCAGGACCTTGTAATTTTATTCAAATGAATGCAGTAGTATTCAAAAAAATGTTGTAAATGTCTTTGAAGTAAAATGTCAGTCTGCAATATAGTCGTTTTCCACAGTGGATAGGGTAGTGGGCAAAGATTTAGTGCCATATACGCACGTTCTCTGGTTCGACTCCTTCCTGAGCTTACCAAGCCTCAAATTTCTCTGAGCTCCAACAAATTAGTACTATACTTGTCTGTGAAAAAGCTTTCTCCGTGTGGCGGTTAACTCTATTGTGAGGACCTAAAAACTCTGTAAGAGTTATCCAAGAGTTCCAAGGAGGGTTAACTCAATCATTCAGCAAATTTAGTAGAAAGATAAGTGATAGTCAAACTCACAACGAAAATCGGAATGCATCGATGCACGATGGATGCGATTTAAATAACCGAATGAAATACTGGGATTCTTACAGTATTTGATATAATGTCATATAAATAGATATATAAATATAAAGTTGTTACCCTTATGGGCGACGTGTTATAAAATACACGATTATCTGATTGCCATCGCTTCACCTTCAGAACGTCTTTCGATTACGTAGAAATCTTTGATGTCTCGACTTCACTATTAATGCGTTCAGACATCTTTTCGTATTTCTCACCACGTCTTGTCGGGTACAGTAAACGAGCGTCATCCCCAGACGATGTCTGTACGGTCGGCTTTAATGTGGCTAAATCTGGCGCGTATTCTAGTGATTTGCTAAGGCAGGTGAGAATGCAGACTTTGTGTAAACGTAATGGTAGGAACCAAATGTCTGAAACATCTTTGTAGGCAAATGAACTAGTCAATAGAATTGCATCTGATCCGAGAGTGGATTTTAGCAAGGATTGGAAATTTATAAATGTCTTTATTGGAACAAATGATTTGTGCAAAATTTGTCTTAATCAAGTACGTCAACCGTTTTTCACCGTTTGAAGCTCTTTCTTCCTTTTACTTTTTCCATTTATCACAACCGGTTTCCTCACTTTTCCAGCATATCGAGCCTTGATCTTTTTTACTCTACTAAGACTTTTTCTTTTTTTCACAATTTCCCTAAGCCTTTTTTAAGTGTGTTTTTAGACAAAATTTGGTGCTAGACAATATGCTGAGAATATGCAGAAGGCAATGCTATACTTGAGGGATAATCTACCTCGATCTTATGTAAATATCCTGCCGCCTCTGAATATCGATGCCCTTCAGGAAATCGAAAGCGATAACCCATTTTGTGCTGATGTGCATCGGTATGTTCCTTCTCTTTTTTTGTAAAATATGCTCCAAGTGCTACTTAACTACAATTTCATCGAAAAAATTCAGATCCAGTTGTCCATGCCGCTTTCAACAATCAAGCGAGGAAATCGCAATGTCTAAACGATCCTTCGAAGAACAACTCGGGATCTTTTCATCAAAAGAATATCAAACGAACAGTTTTGCAGTTGGGATATCTCATGCTTTAAATATTGCTGAAGTGCCAAAGTTGGGAGTAAGTGTATGCTTGTGTTAACTTAATGTTCTATGTACAAATTCTCGCTGGGTATAGAGATGGAGCAGTGGTTAGAAATGCCGTCGATTAAGAAGCAATGAACTAGTTCTGCCCCACCCTAGCGCCTTCTAGTGCTCATGGGACGTAGAACGCATTATCCCGGTTATCTCTAGGATTGCAAGAAATGACTCGACCAAGTTTCTACGAAGTTCATAAAGGAGACGAATCTTCAAGCAGCAGCTGAAACAACACACGAACTGTTCGAATACTGTTGTGCACGATAAATGCGATGCAAACGAATTGAACGCGAGAACGCTGGGATACGC
The DNA here is from genome assembly GCA_900624975.1 of Angiostrongylus costaricensis. Taxonomy (NCBI): domain Eukaryota; kingdom Metazoa; phylum Nematoda; class Chromadorea; order Rhabditida; family Metastrongylidae; genus Angiostrongylus; species Angiostrongylus costaricensis. The sequence continues at coordinate 6,711 of UYYA01000139.1, read as the reverse complement.
ACAGTAGTTGTAATGCCGAGTCATGTGAAATAAATAAAAATAAATACGCGATGCGATAAGTAGAATGACTTAAGATGTTGTGCAGTTGTCTGTTCGTTGTTATGTTATTATGTTATACAATACCTGTCTTGGTTCGAACTCGACTCTTGCCAAACAAGTCGAGGAGGACTGGACCGGGTTGAGAAATTGGTTGCAAGCTTATCTGGGATAAATTCTCTCCTATCTCTCCTATCCAGAAAAGTCAACAATTGCCTGTTGTGAATATCTGAGAGCACCATAGCACGACTATCCCAGATTCAACGACACTCATGAAAAATTTATAGTGCTCGAGTGAAAGTCGAATCAATACACAGATCTGAAGACTTTTATGGATGATAAATGGAAGGAAGCTAAGCAAATGCGGGAAGTGCTGGCATGGGAACAATATGTGGTTCCAGGTTGTATGAAAAATCTTTGAAAATAAAATATTGCACATAACTCTTTAAAAAGGTGAAATTGAACTGTGTGTCACAGCTGAGACCTTAAACCTTCGCGCTAGGTATTGATGCAATATTGTAAATCATCGCCTAAAATTTGAAGAATCTCGAACTCTCCACTTTCACCAATATCATCGGAGTTCAGCTTATATACTTGCATACTTGTCTTGCTTGAATTAGCCGTCATCACAAAAATTCGTCGAGTCTGTATTTCTAGTCGACTGCTATACTGCCGGCTTGACAAGAGATTTTTTTGCCTGTTATCCTGAGAAACTCATACCAAGATCTTTCCTATTCCTCATCACATGAAGTTGTTTCCCTGGTGAATTGAGGTGAGGTTTACCATATTGGGACAGGATAACTCCCAGAATAGAAGTAACTTCTTATGTTTGTTCCGTCCAGATCACTTTCAGTCGATGAAAAACATTCTGTATGACCAGAAATTTCCGTTATTTTAAGAAAACGTTTATTCCCAGAGTTTTTCAGAAATCGGTGAATCTTGCTTACGTTGCTCTCGATTGTTTCCATTTCTCCGAAATCGCTCACGACTTAGCTGCAAAAGTTTTATGGAGTGATTTGTTCAAGCCGATTTCACGTGGCGGTTCTGTTGATTTGACCAAGTTCCCACCACAACACTGGTCCTGTCCACCTGAAGTATTTTTTACGGTTATTTCACGTCTTTCTTTTTAAGTTTTGGCCAACGTCAGGATGAATATCAGGGTACTTCTTCAGGACTGTCCTTATCTCAAAACTGCTTTGAATTCTGAGAATTGCTCTGTTCAAGCGAGTCAGCGGTCTCTATTGTTATCACAAGAAAATGAAGTCGAATATGATGGAACGGTTGGTATTTCTTAATTTCTATGCTTCCCATATAAGATTTAACTGATAATCAGTCATTTTCTTTCTCCTTTCTTCATTTGTTGCTTTGCTATGGTCTCTCCTAATCATGTCTGGTCTCGATATTTAAGTTTAATCTGCCTTCAATGAGCGAGCTGGAGCGAAGAGCATTCATAGAAGAAAACCGCCTCACGCTTATATTCTTCATTAGCGGTAAAAAATAAGTTTTTCTTTAAATTGTTTTATCTACAGATATTCCCAGATATTTCAGTGGTGGTAATTTTCTTATCGTTAATCACATTTATTGATAGAACAGTTTTTAAATGCTAAACAATCATAATTTCTAACAGTTATGTGGAATTGGGCGCGCGTAGTGCACTGGTCGAAGCAGTCGGGCAAATTGGTACCAGACTTGTCTGGGAAGATAGCAGCATTGGCTCGATACATCGGTAGGCCACCGCGAGTCATTGTAAAGACCAGATATGCATTCAATCACGCTCAAACGATGCTTAATGAAGTTGAATGCATGGCGCATCCCTCAGCGATTGATCAATGCCGAGAACTTTATCCTTATCCTTCATGTGAAATTCTTCTAAGTTTTATTTTCTGCCTACTTTTTTTTTAAGGCAGGGTACGATGTGAAATACAACCATAAGGGTGCTGAGATGTGACCAAAACAAGGAAAGTCATCGATTGGTGCGGTGGATAACACGCGAACACTCGTTAAGTGTAGTCGCGAGTTCGAAGCCCATATGAGATTCAAAATTCTGTTCGTAACTCACTGTCCTTAATGTGCAGTTGGTTTAATTGGGTGAACTTTTTTGTAGTTATAAGAAAGTTGGATTTTATCAAATGATCTCAAATTATACCCGGCAATTTTGTATTCTTTAAAACTTTCAGCAGTTGCTACGATAACACTAGGATTCTGCCTGATGTTGTTGTGCAGAAGGCCAAGACAGTCACCGCGCTACCTAAGCGAGCGAACTCCTCTTCTTAAAGAGAAATGGGTTAAAAAACAAATTTTTTAGAATGTAACCAAAAATAAACAGCAAATAAACTTCATAGAAGGCAAACAGCTTTGCTGAAAATGTCTAAAATATTATTAATTTGTATGACGTCTTGTTATTGTCTATAATTTTGCGTATGAATGCCTTCTACAATAAATATTTGCTCTTATTTTAGGTCTTCACACATAAAGTATAAACACAGATAACTCGAGCCACTTTTTAGAAGAAAATTCTTGCGACGATTAAGCGAAATCGATCGATATCTGACAAGGAAATCTTTTAAAAAAGCTTTATACCTATTGATGCGTGAGGAGTTCAGTCGTTAGAGGAGAGTCGTTAGAGTACAAAATACGCATTGTCCCTTGTTCGACAGCGCTACCCGCCAACCAAATCTTCGTTCCTTCCTGGATGGAGAAATTGCTACCGTATTTTTCCGGAGCGAGCTTTACCCCAATCGCGAAGACTGGTGAGTATCTGTGGTTATCCTGGAAGGTCTCAGCATATGTCAAATAGTAATGAACACGCAGTCCCCTTAAAATTCAAATCTACCTGGTGAAGAAGTAAAAATTTCAACTAATTCCTTTTTCACAAACGTGTTGGAATTTAAGCATTTTCTCACCCATATAACACTTCAGAGCATTATATCTGAAGAAGCCGTAGATGTCCAGCGTATTGCTTTTTGATTGCATGATGTTCTTTTTGCGAGGGACTTTGTTGAGATTTTCGAATAATTCATTTTCAGCTAGTTAGAGGTTTAGTAAGCACAGCGTGAACATAGTTTCGCAGTCCAAATTATTCAATTTAGCTTCTGGACCATCATTTCCCCGTACATGACGAAGAACGTTTGCAATGCGGCAACGTGGTTTCTGAGCTCCATAGCCTCAGTTTCTGCTCAATGCATCTTTACTATTATAGTTGCACTAATTACTGATCACATCAAATTTTCGTATACAATAATAGTCAGCTTTGACCATCAGTAAGGCTTGAGTAATGCAGTGACTACAGTTGGACTGCAATACGCACTGGGTCCTCGATTCGATCCGGCGCACAGGGTCCACGAAACGTTCTAGCCCTCCCGCATCGACAAACTGATACCAGACTTATCTGGAAAGACGACATGATGTGGGATCACTTCATCGAAAGACCGCTAGAACCTCGCCTCGTCTCTGAGACGAATTCTGAAATTTGGATCCTCTTAAAGATGGAGCGATTGAGACGTTTCTTATTTCAGAAAGGGACCTTTATTGTTTGCGTCACTTCTACACCGTGTGCAATCTACCTATCGCGAAAGCTTCTGTTAGTTATTGAGCTATTAGTCACATCTTGTGATGATGCTCAATTTCGCGTTTTTACAGAGGAAACGATGCCTAATTTCTGGCTGCACTCTCTGTGAAACCGATAGGTGTCACACCGGCCACTACGGAATGTTTTCAGGTGCTACACTCCCTTTGACGTGATTTCCGTCTTCTAACTCAAATTTTCTCTGGGTATTGGAAACATTTCTCCGATTTCCTTTTCTTATGTATGCTCCATGTTCTTCTACACAATCTACAATGTTATAAGTGTCAATCTGCAATGCGCTTACACAACTACAGTGATTGATGGGAAAAAACTCGTCTTCTGGGCAGTCATATTACCGCCATTATTTAATATAGTTGTATAATCACAATTTTATTTATTTATATGATCTTATAAACTGATCTTCTTAGACTGACGCGAGGTTTGTCCAGGTCTTCGTTGTCGTTGTCGTTGTTTTTGATGTTGTTGGTCGATGGCTGACGTTTCGGCGACTTCCCCTTCCTCAGAGCCAGGACGTATTTTATATTAGAATATTTTTATTATTCGGTGGAAAAAAGGTTAAAGTATTGATGAAGATCAAACTCTCAAATAGACGCCATATTGGAAAGAAAGGCCACTCACTGTGATGTTACGTGCGGGACTGGCCCACACGTAGTTCACGTGGAGTCGCGAGTAAGACGCGCCCCGGGGTCAAAATATCATTTTGAAATAGGGCGCCAGGTCACGCTTGATAGTGAGGCATTCGTCCTTCCGGTTCATTTTTGGATTTTTGAAATTTATCCAAAACGCCTCGAGAGTTTTGTGCGTTGATGTTTTTGATTCCTGCTCTGGGATCCGCACATTCACTTCAAAATCATCGCCGTTGTGATCTTGTGCCCTATGCGTGCCTAGAGGGGTGTTTAAACGGATTTTAGCTTTCCCATCTAGATGTTCTTTTATGCGGACACAAAGTGGTCTACCCGTTTCCCCGATATATTCCTCGCCGCATGCATTACATGAGATCAAGTATATTATACCTAAACTCATGCAATTCCCGTCTCTCCCGTTAGGACAGATCATACAGTTTTCTGAGTCGCACAAACGACCATAGAGACTGCTTTGAACTAACGGCGTAGGGTATTGGGTGGGATGTCAATAATCGTTACATAATTTTTAAAGGCACTTTTTAATGGCGTGACTTACTTCATTTGATATGAAGGGTAGCTTAAAGGGAGATCTTACTTACTTCCGAAACATTATTTTGGAGAACTAGGTCTAGAGAATTCCGTAAGAGTGATAGAAATACCACCGGACACTCCAAGACGCCAGCTAGTTCGCAACCGCCTATACGACCGTCTATGTACAACAAAAAACTGCATAATTTGCCCAAATGGTAGAGACGGTGATTGCATGAGTTCGGGTACAGTCTATCTGATCTCCTGTAAAGCGTGCGGGGACGAATTCGTTGGCGAAACGGGTAGACCTATCTGCGTCCGCATAAAAGAACACCTGGTCGGTAGATCTAAGTTAAAACAAAACATTCCACTAGGCGCGCATAGGATGCAGGAACACAACAGAGAAGATTTTGAGGTAGGAGTCACTATCCTGACCCACGAATCGAAAACATCGGCGCGTAAAACTCTTGAAGCGTTTTGGATCAATGCCAAAAAATCAAAAATGAACCGCAAGGAGGAGTGTCTTGTCCTCACGTGTGACCTCGCCCCATACCTCATGCTGATTCAGTGATCTGACCCAGGTACAGACCTCGTCCATGTATTACTCTGCGCTGCGGCTATCCAACAACTAACTTAAATACTTATAACAAATAAACGGTAGGTGTTTGAATGAGGCTGTTTCTTATGCGAATGCAAATCGATTTGTCAAGTTTTATCTGCTGGGGTTATGTGAAAGTGTTTGGCTAAGTAGATCGCATCTCAATTTGACCTTTCCAGGCTCTGAAGAAGGCGAAACCGCCGAAACGTCAGCTATTGTATTCTAATAAATTCTATATTAACAACTGAAAATCGAGCAGTTTAGGCACTTCTTTAAAAGAACCATTAGCTGCTGGATGATCAAGCCATGCATTTTTATTCTTCCTTCATGTTCAACAAGAAGCTCGAAAATGGCTTGCACTGCGGAGTCATTCGACATTCGTTGGTGTACAGCGCGGTAACGTCGAAGGACTCCATCACGTACGCGTTATTAGGAGACGCGTTACGCAGACGTTCTAGGAACATTTGGGTGTTTGCGAGGTGAGCTGGAATGTGGTTAAGCAACTGGGTATCAGGCTTAAAAACCAGGTTACTCTATCCGTTGGCCAGTCTACACAACTGATGATGGGTCTAACCTTAAATGATGACGGATTGGTTAACACAAGATCATCAGGTGATACCAACTTATGTGTTCTAATAGGTAGGTATAGGATGGGACATGTTGGTTGATCAATTTTAAAGTGCGAAATAAAAAAACTGATTGTAATATTTCCAACAGGACCTCTAATTCGATTGTAGCTCAATGAACGCTATGGGTATTGATCGATTGGGCACAAACCAACATTTATCTAACTTCAATGATGCTGAGATATTTGCAAAAATTCGGACCGCAGGTGTATGCGGTGGGGAACGAACGCGCTATTGTCTTTTCCGGGAAGTAACGCGTTCACCACCACACCATGCGGGTTCTTCGTTTCCTCTGTCTCTCAGCTAGTTCTATCGATCTGTGCCACAGCAATCACCTGTCAGCGGAATTGATCTTGGGGGCCCAAATCGGCAACGAACTCAGTTAAGCTGAGGCCCCCCTGAGATATATAAGAATAGGCACTAAATAAAAATGTGTCGTTTTCTTGTTCAGCAATCGCGAGGTTTTTACTTTTTACTTTTTACTTTACGCGACTTGGCTCGGCAAATAGCCATCTCCAATGGCTACGAAATAGTAACCCCACGAGATAAGTTTACAAGGAGAACGATCACGCGAAACACTTGGCCGAAAGAAAATCCCGTTTATGTTGCCTTTTATAAGCGATGAAGTAAGCGTAGCTATAAAACGATGCCTAAGAAGGGCAGGTCTAGAGGAATCGGTAGCGATAGTTGAAATACCACCGACTACTCTACGTC